>BDUI01001136.1:22599-34035 GCA_002335545.1 Apodemus speciosus
TGTGGGAATACCAGCAGTGGGAGTGGGGACTGACCCTGACTCTGCTGCCTGCTTATGGGACCCTGTTGCTCCTACTGAGTTGCCTTGTCCAGTCTTGATGTGATATGCATTATGTGTATGTCTTATTGTAGCTTGTTATGTCCTGTTTGGCTGATGTCACTGAGAGGCCTGCTCTTTCTGAGAGGAGAGAGTGCACCTGGGGGAGGGGAGGATGGAAGGGGAAACTGCAGTCAGGATGTAATACGTTAGAGAAAAATGTTAAAAAGGCCCAAGAAGGCAGCTCAGCAATAGAGGAGTTAGATAGCATGTGTGAAAGAAAGCCCTGGGTTCAAACAACACTACCACAGAATAAATGAACACAAAACTGAAAAAAGATGAAAGCCAATGGAATGAACAGTGGAAGTGAACATTATCAAATCCTAGGTTCATAATATACATGTACACTGAATTTAAAACATGATATTATTCTATGATAGTATTTCTAAAAATGATTATTAATAAGAATAGTGGTGATATGGCCACAGGCAGAGGGTGTCAAATGAGGGGACACTCTGACCGAAACCCAGATGCTTATTTACGCTTTACTGTTAGGTGTCTGCCATCTGAGCCTTAGTGTCCTCATTTGTAAGTGAGAGACATAATATTTACTTCATAAAGTTAGCTGTGAGGATTAAATGACAAAGCATCTGTACCTCCCCCTGTTGGCACTTCATAAATGACAGATATTAGCATTCTCGTTGTCTTGAGTTCAGCATGGACTTAGAAGGTGATTATGATAATTAAATAAAGTGTGACCACACAACTGCCAGCCCAATAAATACCCTTCCTTTGGGAATGATTTCTGCAATAAGCTTCGACTTTTCCTAAGCAAAGAGATGTTTATTCAAAACAAATACAAATTTACAGCTTCTGTATTGCAACTTTGTATTTTAAGCTACAGATTAAAAAAAATTACTGACTCTATTTCACCAATTAAAATTTTTGAGGCCCACTAAACAGGAAGGAAACTATGCCGGGTCTTAGAAATCAAATACCTGGGAAGAGGTTATGGATCCTAGAAGAGAACCTACTATTGCTGCTTTACTGGAACAGCAAAATATCTATTCTAAAATGTACACTTATCCTCACAGATAAGTGTATCTCTCACCCCTCAAAGAAACTTCTCTTTACAGCAAATGAGACCAATACAGAAAACTAGAATTGGTTATAATGCAGACATCAACAGAACATGAGTGCTCAGTCCAAGGGATGTGTCTCCTATACCAAGGGCTCAGGACACAGAAGAGGAGGGGCCACATAGACAGTAAGAGCCAGAGGATCAAGAACATTGTATCTCTCAAAGATAATATAGAAGCTACACCATGATACCACAATGACACGGCTGTCTACCTAAATAAAACCAGAGTAACAACAATCTTAACAGATGAGATAGTGGGGAAGGGAGGGGTCAATCTGACCTGGGCCCACCCCTAGACTAGTAACTGTAAGCAACTGAGGACCACTGAGAAAGGGAGAGTTAGCTTCTACAGGGATGAGCCCTGGAAGTGGTGAGCCCTAAAATTATAATCATGTACATGGACCACACTAAGTGGACTCAGCCTATGTATCTGACAATAGTTGTCAGAGAAAAAGAGGCCATCGCTGTGAAAGGAAGAGGAAGGTAACATGGGAGGGGCTGCAGGTAGGAAAGGATCATGGGAACGGACACAATTATACTTTAATAAAAATAAAAAACCAATTTCATCATGTGAAAAACAAAAAATAAAGCACAATGAAAATAGGAACGTGAGCAGGTGCTGCAACATATAACATATTTATAAGCCTTTCTGCCTACAGTGTTACAAAAGACTTCCTGCACCAGCATTTTCCAACCTGCTTTCCTGTCCTGGAACTCACTCTGTAGACCAGGCTGACTTCAAACTCAGAGATCAGCCTGTCTCTGCCTCCCAAGCCCTGGGATTAAAGGCGTGCGCCACCACTGCCTGGCCTGCATTCCTTTTCCTATAGGAGTTACTATGACTGGCTATGRCTTTTTATACACTTTGTCATTTATTGAGTCTTATTAGAATATAACCTTCTTAGGGCGAAACGTGGTCTGCTTTGATCACAGCTGTCTCTCCAATATTTAGGACATGGTCAGGCAGAATTCAGAATTGAATTTGTTCAAAGAACATGCTCATGGCCCTCACTATATTCAATATTATGTTGCAACTAACCATCCCACTTAATTGCATAATCTCAATTTTTTGCATGGAAACAGAAAGGCCCAAAGAGTTAAGTAGCATGCTAAAGCATCTTCCAGCTGATAATGCCAGTGATGAACTGAGATCCTGATCGGGTCTGCTGTACTCCCCTATCACTGATAGAGTGGAAGACATTAAAAATATGGAGTGCAGTCAGTGGCACAGAATCGTGGATTTGGAGTTGCTTAAGTCAGGAGAGGGCAAAACCAGCTCAGTGCTGGTGAGGAAAGTAGACTCCCTAAGCAAGTGGTGAGTTCCAAACAGGCTGGTGTTGGGACGGGGGATCGCCCGCAGTGTCTCCATTGCACTTACTGCTGCTCCTGTGGGACTGCAAGGGATGTCTTATTGCCTGAGGTGGAAACTGGCTACTTCTGTCAGCATCCATTAAGGGTTTCTCCTTCCATTGTAGTGTCTGCAGAGTGTTCGCATTTACTCTTTCTAATACAAAAGAAGAAAACTCTGGATGTCTTGGAGCTTCCTATTCAAGGATGTAGTCATATTTTTTACTATGCGAAATGAACATGCCAGGATCTTATTAATAATAAGGCTGACCTTTTTTTCTATTAAGCCAAGGGGCACAAAGCAACATGATTTGAAGGGAAAGTACTAATTAACAAACTGACCCTCAACTCTGAATGGTAAGTTATTATATTAATATATATTTTAACTTYTTCATTACCCATAAAAAGAAAAGATTTTTCTTGGTTGGCTTTTAGGAAATTCCCAAACTAATCACATTTATTGGGTTTCCAAGGATATGGATCAAGAGAAAAGTTATTATTTTTGTATGTTCCCAAAGTTTTTTTTCCTTCTGAGAAAGCATTTTTAGTATAGAGACCTTCTTAATGCATTGGCTGTCAGATATTTGATTTTTCCTGCATTTTATTTATGTTTGTGTACAGTTTCAAACCCTCCACACTTGGGAGGTAGGAAGAGGAAGACTAAGGAAATTCCTAGCTACAGAGTTTGATGATAGGCTGTGTTCTGTGAAACACTGGCTCACAGATCCAAACTTAACCAAGCAAAATCCCGCCTAAACCGACCAACCTCATACTATACAACAGCAACAAACTAACAACAACAACAACAACAACAACAACAACAACAACAACAACAAGCCTAATACCAAACCAAACCAAAGCAAACCAACCCCCCACCCTCTGAGTGGTGGTGAGTTTAAAATCATTGACTCCTGCTCCCAGAGGCAAGAACTGAGCCTCAGGGGTGTAAACTGGTACAAGTAGGGCAGCGTGGGGAGCGGGTCATGGTGGAAGAGTTAGACAGGTACTCATAAGCAGCAGAATTGCCATCTGACTCCAAGATCACACAAAACCTTGAGAGCCACCAGGCACTGTGATGCATACTATAAACCAAGCACTCAGTCAGCAGAGGCGGGAGGACCTCCAGGTCCAGGATGGTCTAGGGCACAGCTGGAAGACCCTGTCTCAACTAACCAAAACCAGAGTCTGTATGTATGTTATAGCAGCACCATTTCATATTAGTCAAAAGGTCGAAACATTTTATAACCCAACTGCTCATTTAAGTCCAAGAATAGATGAGCTACATGTATGTGTGTATACAAAGGAACATGTAGCCATCATAAGGGGGAAAACTATTGATAAATGCTAAAACATGGATAAGCCTCAAAAATAACGTATCAAATTAAGGACAGATACAAAAGCCATAATTTCATTTATACTCAATGTCCACTCTAGGACAAATTCAGACAGAAACCAGTTAAGTGGTTGTCAGGAGAAGAGGTGGAAGAAAATCTCTGGAAATATGATGGTTTTACAATCTTGCAAATACTCTAAAAGGGATAAATACCCTTGGGGTGTGTATTTAAAGGGGCCAATTATATGGCACCAGAACCTAGAAAGCAAACAAAACCATTACCATGACAGAAATCGGAGTTTGCCCTCCTCTCCTTTAAACACACACAAACACAGTAAGTCTTCTGATTTTTTCAGATTGGAATGCAAATTAGGGCTGGACCACTGGGGACTGGATATAGTGGGCAAGGAGAGACAAGTAATTACAGTAACTTTAAACGATAGTAGCTAACAGCTGTTAAGAGTCTACTGCATGATAAATGATAAACACTGTGAGATGCTCGTGGCATTAGTGATGTCAGCAAGCTGGATACAAGTCTAACATGGGACTATGTGAGTATTTGGGGTTATACAGTAAAGTTCTCGAAGCCTGAGATAGAGGACTGCTGTTGAATTCCAGTCCAGCTTGATAAACCTGTCCTACAACGTGAGATTCCTACCCCTACAGAAGAAGAAAAAGAGGAAGAGGAAGAAGAAGGAAGAAGAAGAAAGGAGGAGGAAGAGGAGGGAAGGAAAGAAGGAAGGAAGGAAGGGAAAAAGAAGGGGAGAAGGATGCCGGGCAGTGGTGGCGCACGCCTGTAATCACAGCACTCTGGGAGGCAGAGGCAGGCGGATTTCTGAGTTTGAGGCCAGCCTGGTCTATAGAGTGAGTTCCAGGACGGCCAGGGCTATACAGAGAAACCCTGTCTCAGAAAACCACAAAAAGAAGGAAGAAGGAAGAGGATGAGGAAGAGGAGAAAGAAAGAAAGAAAATTATTTTATGCTATTCAGATGAGTACAATTGGGTCCTGAGAGTCCTTAAAGGCAGGAGTGAATCCTCAGGTCAGCAGCATGAGACTGGCTCCAAAGTCCTTGGGTTAAAGGACCTTCAGAAGCCATGAAGCAGGACAGAYTACCTAGGCCATAGCCTTGCCAATACCTCAGTTCTGCTCACTGAGACTCACTTTGTATATCTGATATTTAGAACTATGAAATAATATCTCTATTGTTTAAATTATTAAGTTGTGGCGTTTCGTTATCTAAGTAATGGGAATTTAACATAGTAAGTAAAGACTTGCCTATAAGTTCTGGTCCAAACTAGGGGCAATTAATAAAAGAACAACGAAAGGAGATACAAGAGCATGGAGGAGAGGTGGGTGACACCAGCATGTCTACATCCGCAGCCCCTACTGTGTGCAGTGTTGCAGGAAGATGCCACTTCGCAAGTTCTATTTAGCAGAAGGCTCAAGGAATGTGCTTGGCTGGTCTCTGAAACATGGGTCAGAAGCTGGCTGCAGTCCAGTATCCTTATACAATGATTTAGGAGTTCTGGTCACTTTTCAAATGAGCTGTGACTTTGGGCAGGACAGGTTATTTTTAGAATCTTCAATAGTGTCATCAGTGAGGCAAGTGGATGTAGGAAGAGTGCTGAACTTGCCTCAGTCTGAGGTCCCACTTGTAGCTTACTTCTGACTTTCAATAAATGTATTTTAGTTAATAGTTACAAAGTATTTGATGTTAGGTGTTAAATTCACATGGCAATCCTCTAAGTATCTCCATTTAATAGATGAGAAAACTGAGGTTCCCTGAGGTTCTAGAAAACCACAATGCTTGCTTTAGTTTCTAGAAGAAAAATACCTTATGCAGTGCAGAGTTACTGTTCCTTTGGTGAGAACCTTAACCTAGACATTTCACCCTAAGTGTTCTATTCCCTGGGGTGTTCTGGACTCTACCCTCAAAGCCAGGTACATTATTAAAACGGTATCTGGACTTAATGGGCTGCTTTCTGCCAACAGGGCCAGCTAATTAGTCTTAATTATCTCATTACGGATTCTAAGTATTTCCAGCTGCTTCTTTACCCCCAATGCCCGCTCCCCCACCCTTTCCCATGTCTTCTTTCCAAGTAGTCTCTGCCAAGTCATGGGCACAGGTGAAATGATGGTGTATTCTCCATCCAGGAGAACATTAGTTATTTCTGATCAAGGCCCTCACCTGCTAAGCTTTCCTCAGAAGCCTACCTTTCCTTTCCTCAGTCCATGAAAAGAAATACACTTTGCCCAATTATTAGACATGGGACACCATCTATAAATTTCACTTGACCTTCACTGGATTAATTAGCAAATTCTTCCAAATAGGAAAAACCATAGAAGTGAATCTGTCAATCTCATAGACTCTTAGAAAGTAATCTCTCATTTTTTCCTCATTGCTCCCAAGTCCTGAATCAATCCTTTGGTCCAAATGGTTCAAATAAAAAGACAAATTATATCTCTTACTTGATTGAGAAGGTGAAGGGTGAAGGGACACTTTGGTAAGAGGGAATAAATAAATATGTGTGGTCTGATGGCTACTTTGGGCAAGTCCATGTATCTCTGAACCTCAGTTTACTATTAAACAATGAAATGGTTGATACATGATAGAGAAAGAGACCTGCCCTTTCCAAGATGTTCTTTTCACAATCCTATCACTGTGTGAGCACTCCTGTACACACACACACACACACACACACACACACTAAATAAAATGTAATGTAAAAGGGGGAAAGTTCCTTTCTGTGATTTTTAAAATTCTACCTTTAGTTGCTATCTGGAGACTGTTCTTTCCCTGTGACTCAAGTTGTTGAGTCTGTTATATTAAAATTCCTCAACTTTAGGTCAGCAATACCATCAAGTGCCAATTACTGTTTCGAACACATATTATGTCACTGTCACTCCTAGACACAGAACTATCTTACCATCCATAAGCACCACTGACATATTAATATTTTTCATTTTTAAATGTGGAACTGTTTATTGACAGATAAAGGTATCCATAATATAAGGATAAATTTAAAAAATCAATTTATAAAATAGATGCATTATTTCATTTTTATAAAAGAATACCTATCTATGTATACAGATACATGTGTCAGAATGTTAACGAGATTTACACTATAGATAACAGTGTGTTACTCTCCATTCGATCTGTAGGTTTCTTCCTTCTGAGTCTCACCATGTGACCTCACATGGCCTCCTGCTGTGGATCTCCCTGCCTCTGCCTCCCACGTGTGGGTATTACAGGCCAATGGACACAAAGCCTGTTCTGAATTGGTTTCCTTTTGTTAATTTTCTTTATGTAAAAATAATGCGTTTCATGATGTGAATTTCCAAACAAACAGCATTTATGAAATTTATAACGTAGTTCCATTTTTGGAAAAAAGTCAAGTAGGCATTAAAATGACCCTTTTCTCTTCTGCCACAAAACCTTCATTTAAATAAGCAATTTTGTCATGATGTATTTAATTAGATAATAATAGAAGAAAACCAAACCTAAACCTAGATTTCAAAATACTGAATTTGATTCTTTTTTTTTATTTTTTTAAATACAGGTCTCTCCATAGACTACTCGGTTTATTTTGTTTGTTTGTTTGTTTNGACTACTCGGTTTTTTTTTTTTTTTTTTTTTTTTTTTTTTTTTTTTTTTTTTTTTTTTTTTTTTTTTTTTACAGTTTGAAAGCTCGGAGTAATGTAAGGCTTGCTCAAATCCTAACCCAAGTGCTTCTGAGTAGTTCAGTGTCAGGATTTCTGCATAGATGGTTTGATATGACTGTTGACACTGAAATTCTAAATTTATAAGTGGCAAAACATTTGGAATAATATTTGGTTCTTCATAAAACAAACAGCATCCTGGAGGCTTTTCGATGCTTCTCCTCTTCAGTGTTTGTCAACTTAATTTACCTCCATTTCAATTAAACAACACAGAAGGGTTTTGCTTCTTCAAATATTTTACACTGAACAGCTTGTTGGAGATTCTCCATTTACTCTTTCCTTTAGCTTATTAAATCAACAAGTTAATTGTAAAGTAACCCAGGGAGCTCTGAAGCGGCCCTCTGAAGGGCAGCACGCACGCACTGCGGCCAGCCACCCATTTCTTCGTTCACGGGCATTTTCTTGCAAGGAGGATTCCTGTATCCCACTGGTAATTTCTGGGGATGTAAATAGCACCAAACTCACATCTTTTCTACACTGAAACATTATCATTGTAATGATGAAATGCTTCCAATTCTGTCTGTCATACAAGTGAGCATCTTGTCTAGTTTATTTAAAATAATTTGATAACACAGTACAAGTGTTTATTGCCAAAAACTTCCCAATTTTCATCAGAAATACAACCTGGGGCACATAGCATCTAATTAAATTCATACAAAGTGCAAATTACTGAATATAACCCAAAATGCATTTCAAAGTAAATACCAATTAATGTGACACCCAATTTTTGCCCCCCTTTCTAATTACTCCAATGTGCATGGCTTATATAAAAATATTCAATTCATTTTGTAGGATTCAATTATAATGTTTTTGTATTTCAAGCCAAGAATTGCGTCCAATTTACACAAGCAGGTTGGCTAAGCATTTTTTTTACTTGATTCTTATCTCTCCAAAGTTTACCCTTATTAATATTTTTTAAATTACGGATGGTTCTCATCACCCCCCCTCATCTATTCAATATAGTACTTGAAGTCCTAGCCAGAGCAATCAGCCAGCAAAAGGAGGTCAAAGGTATACAAATCGGAAAGGAAGAAATCAAAATATCACTATTTGCAGATGATATAATAGTATACTTAAGCGACCCAAAGACTTCCACCAGAGAACTTCTAACGCTGATAACAACTTCAGCAAAGTGGCTGGATATAAAATTAATTCAAGCAAATCAGTAACCTTCCTCTACTCAAAGGATAAACAAGAGGAGAAAGAAATTACGGAAATGACACCCTTCACAATAGTCCCAAATAATATGTCATACCTAGGTGTGATCCTGCTGAAGCAAGTGAAAGATCTACATAACAAGAACTTTAAGCCTCTGAAGAAAGAAATCGAAGAAAGTCTCAGAAGGTGGAAAGATCTCCCATGTTCATGGATTGGCAGGATCAATATAGTAAAAATGKCCATCTTGYYRAAAGCAATCTACAGATTCAATGCAATCCCCATCAAAATCCTAAATCAATTCTTCATAGATCTAGAAAGAGCAATTCTCAAATTCATCTGGAATAACAAAAAACCAACCAGGATAGCAAAAACTATTCTCCACAACAAAAGATCTTCTGGGGGAATCACCATCCCTGACCTCAAGCTCTACTACAGAGCAATGGTGATAAAACCTGTTTGGTATTGGTATGCAGACAGGCAGGAAGATCAATGGAATAGAATTGAAGACCCAAAAAAGAACCCACACAATACGGTCACTTGATATTTGACAAAGGAGCCAAAAACATCCAGTGGAAAAAAGACAGCATTTTTAACAAATGGTGCTGGATCAACTGGAGATCTGCATGCAGAAAAATGCAAATAGACCCATTCTTATCTCCTTGTACAAAGCTCAAGTCCAAGTGGATCAAGAATCTACACATAAAACCAGACACACTGAAGCTTATAGAGGAGAAAGTGAGGAGGAATGTTGAACATATGGGCACAGGGGAAAAGTTCCTAAACAGAACACCAATGGCTTATGCTCTAAGAACAAGAATCGACAAATGGGACCTCATAAAGCTGCAAAGCTTCTTTCATTTAACACATGATCTGTGCTACTCTTGAATAAAAATACCATCTTTTTATTCTTTGTTTCTATGGCAGTGAACACAGTAGAAAACTATCAAACCACATATATGAAATTTTGACAGCAACAATTGCCTCAATCTAGCTGTGAGACAAGGCCTCAAGTAATCAAAGCTGTGTTCAGCAACATTCAACAACAACCAAAAGCCGAGGAAGCAACGCYGCTGCTCAGGAGACAGGAGAGGGCTGACTGCAGCGGCCGCATGGGGCTCATTGGTTGTGGAAGTGACCAGCCATTTGACAAATTCTGCTTGGAGGCCAAAAACATTTCTGCAGAGATCCTGGTGGGCAGGGCTGATCCCATAAGCCACAATGACAACCCCTAATTGCCGTAAAGCCGCTAATCGTTCCTTCCACAAGAGCCTAGTAAGAACTCTGGTGCATGTGGTACTAAAGAAATGTGAACAGACAAAAATCAGTGCACGGAAGAACCTCACATACTCTGTAAAGAATGAGTCTGGATCTTAACAAGACAAGAAATCCTAGTTATACCATAGTGTAAAGGTTCATAAGGATAGTTGTTAGAGTTTTAAATTTAATCTGTAACTCAGACACAACTGTTTTATATTGAGTATCTCCTATGTACCAGGTACACTTTATTATAGCCTCTTTCTGTTTCACTCAAGGTATACAAAACGTATTAGAATATAACATTTATATTTTGTCCATATAAACTTTGAATGGAAAAATATAAACTCATAATTTATAGTGTACGAACTTACCTAATTTGGAAAATAATGAAATTCTATTATTCAAATTATAAAGGTTTACTTAGGTTTCTTATGCCTCACAGTTTATATTAAGCAAAATTTAGTAAATTCGCCTTTAAATGTGTGCAATGCAGTCTTTCTGTCATCAATATGAATACCAATTATCAATATAACTTACTGTCCAAGTCTTACAGGATAGGGTCCACACTGTGGTAAGGCAAACAGAAGATGAGGATGAGTCCTTTGGAAAGAGAAATCTTGCCCCAGTTCCATTAGCAGGTTCTGAATAGGTAAAAATGTCAACCTCCAGGACCTCCACTAATATTACCCTTTAATTTCTCCATTTCTTTGACTATGCAACCAGGCCATATGTATTCAGCATTTTAATTCTTGGAAACATGGAAAACAAGAGCGCAAGTTCCTCAAGGTCAGGCAGGGCTCACTAAGCCTGACACATGAATCTTAGTTCAGCCATGCACTTGTTAAATGGTTGCCCAGAATGGCAGGAGCTGAGAGCTTCTCTGCACGGCAGCAGCCGAGGTAACCGGCCAGCGCTCAGCACAGAGGCTGTTATCACAACTCCTACTGGATTGGGTTTGCATGCCTGGTTTATACTCTTCAAATATTTATAGACACTTTTCTTTTGCCCCAAGCTTGAGTTGTCACTTATCCAAGTTATACATACATGGTTCTTTTAATTTCTCCTTAAAAACTCAACTCTACTCGGCTCCTTAATCATTCTAGTTACATTTTCTCAATTTTTAGTTATCTGTTTTTCTCGTGACTTATTTTGTTGAAATGTATGAAAATGATATAGCCATGGAGGGGTTGACTGCTTTTTCATTTTAAGGTTCAATGTCTTTTGTGTAAGATAAAACTTTTCTTTTTATATGATCACAGTTTAAAAATTCTGTTTATGTTGATATACCAATCAATATTGCAAGAAAAAACACATTTCAATTACATTCTCTATTAATAACAATGTCACTGGCCAAAATCCGTTGATTATCTACAGCTGACTGATATGACAAATATAGGAATCTAGAGTAACAAAGCTACACAGAAAAGTACCCATTTCACAATT
>BDUI01001136.1:85233-98487 GCA_002335545.1 Apodemus speciosus
TGTGTATGTTCGTGGGGAGGTCAGAAGAGGGTGTTGGATGCCATAGAGCTGGAGTTGCAGGCAGTTGTGAGCCATCTGATGTGGATACTGGGAACAGAACTCAGGTCCTCTGGAAGGGCAATAGGTGTGTGCTTCACTGGTGAGCCACCCTATAGCCCACATTTATTGTTTATTAATTTATTTAGTTACTGATTTGTGTGTGTTGTCATGGTACATATGTTGAGGTCAGAGGATAACTTAAGCAGTTAGTTCTTTTCTTCTACCAAGTAGGACCCATGGATCAAAGTCAGGTGGCCATACATTGTAGGCTAGCAATGTTACTGGCTCAGCCATCTTGTTGGACCCCAAAGGCAGTATTTTTAAGTTTCTTTTAAGTATGTGCTCCTTTATTTGTGTTTTGAATATCAGGGAAGGCTTCCTGGAGTCGTTACCTTGTGAATGAGACTAAAGAAGGTAGAAAGAAAGGTGGCAGACCTAGTCTCAGGTGTAGTCACAGTGCACAGGGCACTGACAGTTTATAAGACGGTCCTCGAGAGGAAGAGAACTGTCCTTTGAGGAGTGTTTATCTTAGTATTCTTTTTTTAAAGATTTATTTATTTATTATATGTAAGTACACTGTAGCTATCTTCAGACACCCCACAAGAGGGGGTCAGATCTCTTTAAGGATGGTTCTGAGTCACCATGTGGTTGCTGGGATTTGAACTCGGAACCATCGTAAGAGCAATCAGTGCTCTTAACCGCTGAGCCATCTCTCCAGCCCTATCTTAGTATTCTATTGCTGTAAAGAGACACCATGACCAAGAAAACTTGCAGAAGGAAACATTTAATTGGAGGGCTTGCTTATAATTTCAGAGGGCAAGTCTATGATTATCATGGCGGGAAGCATGCCTGCAGGCAGGTGTGGCCATGGGGCAGCTGAGAGCTTACATCCTGATCCGCAGGCAGGAGGCGGAGAGAAAGATTAAGACTGGGTCTGGCATGTGCTTTTGAAACTCCAAAGCCTACCCCTGATGACACATCTCCTTCAAGAAGTCCATGCCTTGTAATCCTCCCTAAACAGTCTACTAACTGGGAAACATTCAAAGATAAGCACTCACGGGGCCATTCTCACTCAGACAACCACGGAGGACACAGAGGTGCATCTGGTTAGGCTCAGGTGAACTTCAGGCTGCAGACTGCCAGGGTGGGTTGGAGCGGCTGTGTGGGCTCCGATCCTTCATGGCAACAGTAGCACGGGGACAAATCAAGTTTGGAAGCAGGGACGCTCTGTATACAGTGGGATTTTAGTGATATTATTCTGAAAGTAATGTAGAGACTGCTAGGGTGGAACAAGAAGTCATTCACGGGAGGGAGCTTGGGGTGGAGATGAATAGGAGGCAATAGATAAACAGGTAAGCAGGAGGCTTTGGACTGGGGGAAATGCAGGCAGAATGAATGAACTTGAGTTTGTAAGGGGAAAGTCGAGAGGGTGTGGTGACCATACCAGTGAACTGAAAGCCAGTGTTGGGGATCATTAGGGAGAGTCGATGAAAAGTTTGTGTTTCCATGGCTAGAACATGGCACAGCAAAGAGCATGTAAATCATTCTAGAGAATTCAGCTGAAGCACAAAGAAGATCTGTTGGGGTTTAGGATGATGAGGTAGGTCATTAGCAACCAGCCAATCACTGAGTATTCCTCACTCAATTTGATCTCTACCCTTAAGGATCAGTAGAACCACATGGATTAAAGGAGTCTAGAAAATTAGACTGAATGAAGTAGTCTCTGTGGGTGTGGTGCTTTGTCCTTTAAGTCCAGGTGTTCTTATGTAGTGCTTATGTAGGCTGACCTCGAACTTTGCAGGATTACAGGCATGCACCAGCACACCCAGTGAGCCTTTGATTTTTTGCGGTGTCTTATTTACCTGATCCATAAGTTAAATATGTTCCATCTCCTCAGTTTCCGTAGCAGGTTTATATGCACTGCCTTACTGTGCTGCTAGTCTTATGCCAACTTGACACACAAATTAGAGTTATCTGAAAGGAGGGAACCTCAACTGAGAAATGCTTCATTAGATCCAGCTGTAAAGAATTTAATTAGGGATTGATAGAGGATTGTCCCTGGGCTGGTGGTCCTGGATTCTGTAAGGAAGCAGGCCAGTAAGCAGTGCTCCCTTCCTCACTTCCCCAATACCCCATGGCCTCTGCATCATCTTCTGCATCCAGGTTCCTGCCCGGTTTTTGACTCCCTATCCTGACTTCCTTTGGTGTTGAACAGTGATATGGAAGTGGGAGCTGAATAAGCCCTTTCCCCGACGACTTGCTTTTTGGTCATGGTGTTTCATTGTAGCAGTAGAACCTCAGCTAAAAAAATTCCCTCTTTTGAGTATACAATGGGCCAAAGTCCAGCATTCTCACTAGCTGGGGATTGGCCTCAGAACTCTTTTGGTAGCTGATCACCCTTTACCGACTCGAAGGGTGGAACTTGCTCTGTTTTTTGTATTTTGTAGCAGGGAAGATGTTGGGGTATTTACATGTGTTCTGAGTGATTGGTACATTGAACTTTCTGGGTCAGTCCAAAAAGGACCTCAGGGAAAGGGCTCTGGGATGCTTTATCAAGTTAGAAGCCCTCACCTTTTCTACTCTTACAAAGCTGGTTTTACAGCTTGTGCTTCCCTTTGAGACTGTCCTCTTCGTTACTGATTTATTTCCCATGGATTTGGCTTAACGGAAGGAGGTGGGGCAGTTTGCCGACTCTTAGCCCATTCCAGCCCCTGGGCCAACGAAGATCAGAGCAGAGCCTTTGGCTTTTGAGGGCTCTGCCAAGTTAAGCCCATTCATTAAGGGGATGATGCCAGTCCTAGAGCCAGAGTAAATGGGAGGGGCAGCAGCCTGGAAGATGACGTCAATGTTTTCTGAAGGGCCTGGCCAGCCATTAGGTGACTCAGTGTGTTTCTTAGCACCTCAGCTAGGAGGCAGGACAGAAGCTGCAGCCTTTATCTTTTCCTGTTTGGGTGGGACTGTTCCTGTCTTGGCACCAGGTCTATAGGAAGGCCTTCATTAATCACTTCCCTGCCTGAAATCTGATTAGACTGAGCAATTTCAGGTAGGGAAGCCAGACTGACTTTCAAAGCTGTTCCAGGTGACCGGCCTGGAAAGCAGACCTGTTTCCAGTCTTACGTTTCAATATAGATCTAAAGATGATTCCAGCCTCAAATGTTGATGACTAACAGTCGTATATGGAAAGTACTTTAGCCCCATGGTCTAGCCTATGCTTCCCTTCTTGTCAGCGTAGTAGTGGATAATAGTATAGCTTCTGAATTTGAATTCCCACTGTAGTTGAGTGACCTTGGGGAACGTCATCTTGCTGTTTCTTACTTGTAAATGAGAGTGACATGGGGTTACTGTGACAAAGCAATGCAGACCAGTGACTAGTACAACTACGGGCACAACAAACCACACAATGAACTCATAACCATTTTTTAAAACCCTATATCCTTCATAGTGTAGTTCAAGGTGCTTTAGACCCCACTAATCTTCCTCTTCCTCTGCTCATCAGTTTGGGTTCTCCTTAAAAATGCATCTTGCACCGTCTTTGTTTATATTCACCTTTCACAAAAGTATACGTGGACTCGCCTTGTCTTTCTTAGGCTCAACATGTCTTTCGTTATGTTGTTTTGTCTCCGAACTTTAAAACCAATCCCAACAGTACTGAAATAAGAATTACACTGAGCACGAGACAGCTAAAGTTCCTAAAATTGTTCCCCAATTGCTTTTTAATTTAAGATTCCATTCCCGGGACAGATGCGCATTTTTCCTGTCTTCTTGAGCTAGTACTCTTTTTATACTGGCTTCTCTTCTTAGCCAAGAAAACTACTCACGTCAACAGTACAGCTTCCGGAAACCCACCTCTTTCTGGGGCCCGGGCCTGCGCCTGCGCAGGACGGTGTCGCAGGCCTGACGTCAGCACGCAGGGCCTGGGTCCGCTCCATGTGACGCTTGCCTCCCACTGCTCCTCCCCGCCCGCCAGCCTGCTTCTGCGCATGCTCTCGACTCCGCCCCCGTGCGTCACAGAATGGCCTCCGACACCCAGGGAGCTCCTGACGTGTCGGGGAGGAGCCCTGTGCGGGGGTACGCGGAGTGGAGCTCAGGGCTGCGGAAGGGAGCAGAGCTGAGCGGCTGGGCGGGCCTGGCCAGGCCAGCGGAGCAGAGACGTCGGCCGAGCGGCGGCGAACATGCGCTTTTGACACATTGGCGGTGAGCTCCCGTGCGAAGCAGCCTCTGGGGTCGAGCCGGGCAGGCAGCGCCGAGGCCTGCCCCTGGGGAGCTTGCCTGACCGCGGGGCTGTGGCTCAGGGCCCGTTGGGCCAGGCCGGGCTTGGGTTCTGGGGCTGGCGGAACGGAGACAACTGTTCCAACCGCTCCGTCCCCTCCTTACTGTCGGAGGTGTGGCCCACTGGGGGCACCTGCAGGAGAGCGAGTCGGGGCTTCCAGAGGAGGGACGTGGCACGGGGACTGAGGCTCTGATGGCTCGAGGAGTGGCCCGGTTGGGGTGGCAGCGGCGCGCCCAGCTTCTCGCTCCACCCATCCTGGATTCCCTGGAGCTGCCAGGGTGGTTAGGAGCAGGGCTGGATCTTAATTTCCCAGCACCCCATATGCGTGAGGGGAGAGCGGGAGCAGCCCGCGTTGGCAGAGACTGGCAGTCTCGTGACTGCCTGCCCCAAACTGCTAATCATCCGCTTTGGAGTTGGGGAAAGTATCACCAACCGACTCCGGTTCCTTGGGTTCGCTTCTTATTTTACTCTGAGAAACGATGAGGTGACTAACTCTCTAAGTTCAAGGCTAGAGAGGGTTCTTTTCATTATTAGGACCCATTCATGTAGCGTTTGTAAACACGTTAGAACATATGTTGTTTGCACTTGTGAGAGATTTGTTGTTTGCACTTTTTTGCTGGATGGGGAAATTGAACCTAGGTACAGGGGGTTGGGGCAATTGAGTGGTTTTTATTTGGGTTCCACTCACTGGTGAGAAGTTTAGCTTGGATTACAATGTACCTTTCTAAGCTCAGGGTTCTGGTTTCTGTTTTTATACCTTCTTCAGCCAAAGAGAGGACTGAACATTGGACTTGTCTAGTAACCAGAAGTTACTAGATGACTTATTTATTTTAGAGTAAATTGACCGAAAAGAAAAAAAAAAGTTCAGTTATTAGAAAAATCTTACCCTGAAGGTTGCTCATGAGTAGCTGGTTGTTAGTCTGAAAATTATGTTGTTTTCACTGTGCTTAAATGATAGGGTAGTGTCTGCCAAATCAGAAAGTCAATAGGGCAGAGCTCATCATTAAGTTGAGGAGTCAAAAGAGGCCAAAGGACACCCAGTTGGGGATATCTTTTCTGAATTGTTGTTAAAAATCTTTACTTACAGTAGGAATGCATAAAAGAACAAAGAAAACCGTTAGCCCCGGTTAGAGACGGACCTAATTTTAGTAGAAGTTGCTAAGCCTGCAGTGCCTTTGTTTTGAATGAGATAAATTGAAGTTGGATACAGAGCATTTGAAATAAAAAATAGACCCGAATATGCTTTCATGAGACCAACAAAATTTATTTTCATTTGTATTTTAAACCATGCTAAAATAAACTTGAGGATTGCGGACTTAAGTTAAAATTACTTTCTAGGCACTTCATAAGGGATAAAAATAAGACCTGTTTCATTCTACATATATGGTAATAGTCTAGCATGTAAAATTAATTTTCTTAGTGCTGTACAGAGTATCTTTGCCAATAAGATATGTTAGATGATAACTGTTTAAAGTTTAAGTGAGTTAATTGTCAGTTGTTCACATCTAAAGGTCATATAGAGTGTGATAATGTCTGGTGCAGAAGTTGTAATTTAGACTGATACTCCATATGAAACCTAGAATTAAGGAAGATGGAGAGGAGCAGAGAGCACTTGTCTGCGTGCGTTGCAGCTTCAGAAGATTGTAGATGTGTCATTTGAGCACTTTTTAAAAGCACTGAAAGATTTGACATTGGCTAACTTTCCCCACTTACGTAATTTCAGGTGACAGTGAGCATGTCCTCTCAGTGTACCTGGAGGCAAACTCCACACACACAAAGTTTTGAGATCATCTGCAAAAGTAGCACATTTGTTATTTAAACCTGATTATTAGAAGGATAAAGTTGATGAATAGGTGTAGTGGGATAAAGCTGGGTACTGCCAGGCAAGAAGCAACAAATACAAAGTGTGACTGACGGGAGGGTAAGAACTCCTGCTTGTTTTAATCTAGCACATAAAGCTTATTCCAGGAGAGATGTGTTAGAGATCCTTTTGTAATGAAAGGATTTGAGGAATCATCTGTTTTTAAATTTAGAAGTCTGTTTACTCTGGTCTAACTTTAAAGGTTCACTTCTGGCTTATTAGTTTCTTACAGTTGAATTAACATATATGTGGTTTTTATGCATCAGGCTCTGTTACAAGTGCTGTGCCAATAGGAACTCACTTCATCTTCAAAACACAACTAATTTTCCTATTTTATAGGAGAGAAAACGAGGCACTGAGCATTGAGTAACTTGCCCAAGCTCTTCCAGCCAGGGCAGAGTTTGACTCTAGAGTCTGAGCTTTTAAGCACTCTGTATGCTGATTTTTCTGGCTTAATGTTCTTTTAAAAACTTGTTTCTGAGAGCCGGGCGTGGTGGCGCACGCCTGTAATCCCAGCACTTGGGAGGCAGAGGCAGGTGGATCTCTGAGTTCGAGGCCAGCCTGGTCTACAGAGTGAGTTCCAGGCTGTGTAGACAGCCAGGACTACACAGAGAAACCCTGTCTCAAAAAAACAAAAAAAAAAAAAAAAAAAAAAAAAAAAAAAAAACTTGTTTCTGTGTGTGAGTGTGTGCTCACATGTTGTATGTGTGAATGTCCGGCTGCAGAGGCCAGAAGAGCTAGAGGTAGAGAGAGGGAGTTACTCTATGTTGGTGCAGGGAGCCATATTCTAGTCCTTTCTTTCAGTCCCCTCTCATTTGTTTTTTTTTGGTTTCTTCGAGACAGGGTTTCTCTGTGTAGCCCTGGCTGTCCTGGGACTCACTCTGTAGACCAGGCTGGCCTCGAACTCAGAAATCCCCCTGCCTCTGCCTCCCAAGCGCTGGGATTAAAGGTGTGCGCCACCATTGCCCAGCTCATTTGTTCTTTTAAAAAGCAGATATATAGGCCGGGCGGTCTATATATATATATATATATATACATACATACATACATACATATATATATATATGTATGTATGTATGTATATGGTTGTGAGCCCGCCTGATGTTGGTGCTGGCCCTCAGGAAGAGCAGCAAGTGTTCTTAACCTCAGCGCCATCTCTATTCCCATAATTTTTTTAAACTTTTTTTTTCTTTTTTGAAAAAGTCTCACATAGCCTAGGCTGGGCCTCCTACGTGCCATGTAGCCAAGGACGACCTTGAACTTCTGATCCTGTTTTCTCTAAGGCTGGGATTACAGATGTGCTATACCACACTGGTTTGTGCAGTGTTGGGGATTGAACCCAGGGCTTCATGCATGCTATGCTAGGCAAGTACTTTACCAGCTGAGTCACCTCCTTAGCCTCCTCTGACTTATTCCTAATTAAATGTTGTTTTCTTCTAGGTTTTTTTTCCTTTTTTCTTTTCTTTTGTATATTTGTGTGTGTGTGTGTGTGTGTGTGTGTGTGTGTGTGTGTGTGTAATATAGGGTCTTGCTCTGTAGCTTCTGACTGATATAGAATTGATAGAACTGGCTATGTAAATGAGCCTGGCCTGACATGTGTGTTGACCCTCTTGCCTCTCTGGGTCCTCTTACCTCTGTCTCTTCAGTGCTGGGATCATACCTGAGCTTGTTCTCTGGCTTCCACATACATGTGCATACATGCATGCAAATTTGCACACAAAACACACATCTAACCCTCTTCATGACACATACACAGCACACAAAATAATATAAAATATATAGCTTAAGGCAGTTATTCTGGATTGCATATTTTAAAGAGCTAGAAGGATTTTGAAAGTTTTCACTAGAGAGAATTGATAATCAATGGAGGAGGTAGATATATTTAACCCTACTTAAATAGTGTGTAGTATATTTCTGTATCAAACATTACGTAGCACTCTATTAATACATGTAGCTTTTTATGTTTTTTTTTGTGTAAATTAAAAAATATGAAAAAAATTCTCAACCTAAAAACCAAAAGCTGGAGACAAATGCATAGTTTACAGCATATATGGAAGTATTGTTTCCCAGGGACCATTGCTGAGCTAAGCAAAGGACCCTAGGTCCTTTGACATTGTAAAATCAGAGTCCAAGCAATAAAAGCCACCTCTACCCTCACACAGAAAAGTGAGTGGACAAACTTATAAATAAAACTGATTCTGACCTTACTTGTAGAAGAATTGGTTCCACATTCAAATAAGATTAAAATAAATGTTAGCTGTCCAGGGAGCCACAGACAGCCTAGATATTCCCATAGGGACACTGGCCTATGGTATACATGATCAATGACAAGATCAAATGGTAAGACATTATATAAAACTTAAAAGATGAAGTCCCTGGTGATGAATAAAATGTCAGTACTCAAAAGCAGCACTGGATCAGCAGCCACATCCGTAATTAAGATTAGTCTAAAGTTCAACACAAAATATTTAGGGGCCTGAAATGGCTGCTGAATCGAGTAAAATAATCCACTTGGGGAAGATCAAGACTAAGATCCTGTCATCAGAGTCTAGCAAGATCAGACAGGATGTAAAACTGAAGAACACAGGCTTGCTTACCAAATCCTAGAAGCTTACAGCAGAGCAACATACAAAACTCAGAATACATTCAAGAGTRAAAATAGAAAGCTCATTGATGGTTGTAGTTAATGGATTTAGCTCAGTTGTTTAAAATGATATAGAATCTTTTGAGTTAAGAACTTCAAACTTGGGGGCTGGAGAGATGGCAGTGGTTAAATGCACCTATTACTCTTTAGAAGATCTGGGTTCAATTCCCTACCCCTACATGCCATCCCATGACCATTTGTAACTTCAGTTCCAGGTAACTTCAGTTCCAGGTAATCTGATGTTTGTCCTCTTTTGGCCTCCACAGGCACTACACTCATACACAGACCAAAAAAATCTATACATAGGAAATTACATAGAAATAAATAAAGCTCAAAAAAAGATGAAAAAAATAGATTTCAAGTCATGAGTTAAAAGTTTTATGTATAGATGAAGATAGTCTTAAATTGTCTCACCTCAGAGGTAGGGATAGGTGTAGGTGTAGGTGTAGGTGTAGGTGTAGGTGTAGGTGTAGGTGTAGCTGTGTGTGTGTGTATGTGAAAGAGAGAGAGAGAGAGAGAGAGAGAGAGAGAAAGAGAGAGAGAGAGAGGTGGGGAGGAAGGAGTGTTTTAGAGTACAAAGTGTTTTTTATTTATTTTTATTTTTTTATGGCTTTGCTAATTGACAAAAGAGTAAGGGCATTTGCAGTTTCTTAGTTAAACAGCCTTGTAGTCACAGTACCTACTCTGGGTGATTCCCCGATTCCCCTCCCCCCTTTTTTTCAGAGCCATCTCTATTTGAGCCACTCTGGGCTATCGGCCTGGGACAATGAAGTCCCAGGACTTCATTGCAGTCTTGAATTGCAGCTGCTATGTTCTTCATCCTGTGCCTTCTAGGTCATTTATTTCAACTGATTTGTAAGAGTTTATAAATAAGACAGATCTTGCCCTCGAGGAACTAACTAGAGAGACTTAACCTTTCATTTCTTTTCATTGGTTTCTTTGGAAGACAATGTCAGTAACAGAGGAGCTTTGTTCCTGTGCCATCTCTAATCTTTATGACATTCCAAAAAATAGAATAAAAACATAATTTATTGGTTTTTTAGAAACTGAATATTTGAGCTGTCCATTGACACATGGTTGCCAGCTTTTAAATAATCTAAATTTTGGGGCAAGGTTCGATTTATTTATTTACTAGGGAAAGAACCTAGGCCTTACAAATGCTAATTAAATGCTCTACCACTAACCTATTCCCCCAACTCTTGGGAGTATTTGTTTTTGTTTTTGTTTTTGTTTTTGTTTTGTTTTGTTTTTTCGAGACAGGGTTTCTCTGTGTAGCCCTGGCTGTCCTGGAACTCACTCTGTAGACCAGGCTGGCCCCAGAAATCCACCTGCCTCTGCCTCCTAAGTGCTGGGATTAAAGGCATGCGCCACCACCGCCCGGCTTTTTTTTGGGGGGGGGGGCGGAGTATTTGTTTCTATCTTCTTTTTTTTTAAAAACTACTTTGTGTAAATGGGTATTTTGCCTGCATGTATGTGTGTGTACCACTTGCATGCCTGGTGCCCACAGAGAACAGAAGAGGCCGTCAGACCCCCTGGAACTGGAATTGTAGATGGTTGTGAGCTGCCATATGAATGCTGGGATGGAATCCTGGTCTGTGGAAGAGCAGCCACTGCTCTTACTGCGAGTATTGTGCATGGCCTTTATTGTATAGATTCATGGTTTTTAGGACACTGGGAGATCTTACATAAAGCTTTAGAGAACACACAGGGGTTGTTGCTTCAACTCTAGATGCTATCACGTATTCCTTGTGAGTCTGTCTTCATCTGGGTTGTTAAAATCTACTCCTTTCCTAAGGAGACTTCAGGATTAACCACGAAGAGTTAGTGATGCCACAGGGTGATGCCTGTACTTTGGATCTTTTGAAATAATGAATACCTCTGGCTGCTGAAGAGCCCATTCTTACCCATTGACTACCTGCCAAATGTCAAGCAGAAACCTCTGCATTTGGGCAAGGGAAGTGGGAATTTCTGGGACTTTGACAATGGGACAGAATTATAGGACAAACCAGTATTTATTAATCAGTATACATACTTGAAATAGTCACCCAGTGTAGTCCATATGTTTATTAGATGAAACAAATGAAAACTGAAGCCCTAAGAGAGTAAGCAGTCTGTATAAGTAATTTAACGGCAGGATTGGAACCCGAGAACTTAGCTTCAACAGGACTCCTAGCCTGTGCGGTTAACATATTAAAGTACTTTGATTCTGTAAGGACACCTCTAAGAATAGAGCAATACAGACAAATCTGTGCTAGTGTGGGTGTAATCAAATTAGAGGATGGTGTATTTGGTCAATAAATACATGCCTAGTGCTTAATAATATCTTAGTATTTGGTGAAGGACTGCAGCCTTGGGTGCATTCTCTGAGCAATCTTGTATTCAGTGCTATGGAGGGATGCAGTGTGTATCAAGAATCTAGCTCTTTCAAATAGCATTCATGGTGATTGGCAGCTTCAGTTAACTGGAAGATTTACTAATTAGATGTCAAGGTAACAATAGATAGTATGATCAGCAAAGATTTGGTTAAGGGAACATTGGCACCGTGCCTCAAAAGAATTAAACTCATCATATCAAGTTATGATTAGTTTTATCAGCCGGGCAGTGGTGGCGCACGCCTTTAATCCCAGCACTTGGGAGGCAGAGGCAGGCGGATCTCTGAGTTCGAGGCCAGCCTGGTCTCCAAAGTGAGTTCCAGGACAGCCAGAACTACACAGAGAAACCCTGTCTCGAAAAACCAAAACCAAAAAAAAAAAAAAAAAAAAAGATTAGTTTTATCTCCACTAAACTTGTTCTCTTGCCTCTCTTTTATACTTGAATAAAAGTTCCAGAGCCTGAATCCGGAGTTCTTGCTAAAGATGAGTTCTTTCCGCTGTCAAGGCTTTTTTTTTAAAGATTGTTTTTCATTCCTTACTGGCCAGCACACATTATGGTTTAATTAAGTAGATGTTACTGTGTTTCTTTTGTTGTGTGTGGGTTGGTGCTTTAACAAAAGCAGTGAAGAATTGGTTGTGGGAAGAATGTGGCAGAAATCTGGAGTGGGCCAGTCATCTTGGTGCCTGTATCTGTTCTATGATTGATTGGGAGTTCTAGCCAGTTGAAATGGAAGAGCAAGTAACTAGATCCCTCCTCTGTGAGATAAAGGTCATTGCAGTGGGAGACGAGTGGACTTGGAGTAAACTTGGATTGAAGGATGACTGAGGATGTTTTCAGAAGTGTGATCTGAGAATGTAGGTCTTGCCTGATGGGATAGTCTCACTTGGTATGAAGGTTCTAAGCAGCTTGCTTGTTTGTGTCCCTCCCTTTGTCCCTCCCTGTGTTCCTCTGTCCTTTCCTCCCCACTTTCTTTTGAGATAAGGTATCTGTAACCCAGGCTGGCCTTGAACTTTGTGTTGCTGAAAGTTTCTGTGACCCCACCCCCTCCAATTCTCAGTGCTGAGATTGCAGGTGGTACCAGGGGTCAGACCCTAGGCAGGCATTTTAGCAACCAAGTCACATCCTCAGACCCCTTATGGGTGTTTTAAAGCAATTATACAACAGGAAAACGTGTAGAATGGTTGAAGTTTGATGTTTGTTTCTTTTACTGGATTCCCAGAAGATCAGTTGGCCATAAACTAGCTGCTGGATCCATATGTAGGTTAATTCTGTGGTCAAATTATCTAGCACCAGTGCTATAGCTGAAAATGCTTCATTGCCTTTGTATCAAAGGACCTTGTTATCATCTCCTGTCATGACCTCATCCACAATGTTGGTTATCCTCAAAAGAAGTAATATGTGCCTAAGTTACAGGAAAGTGCCAGCGACTCCAAGGACCTTTGAAACTACCCAATGCTTTGCCACACTCCCATTCACATCCTGGTTCTGTCTTTACTACCACAGGCTTTCTTGATCATGGATGGTGAAGATATACCGGATTTTTCAAGTTTAAAGGAAGAAACTGCTTATTGGAAGGAACTTTCCTTGAAGTATAAGCAAAGGTAGTGTTTGAAACATTAAAATAGGGGCCGGATTTGGAATATACTGTACAGCTTGCACATGTTTTTCCTTTTGGAGCATAATGCTAAATTTAGAGTTTCAGAGTTAGGACTGTGATTTTGTAGTAAAACAGTGTTTGTATTTAAATAGTATAAAACTACCACTCGTCTTTCTATTGTTCAATTTGAAATATCAGGAAGCTTTAGTGCCACCTGTGACTCCTGATTGCTTGCCTTCTGTAGCTTGTGACTAGGTGGGCTGTCTGGCCTGCTGTGTGTGCCCTGGTGCTCCCTCATCATTTGATCATTTGAGGTGCTTAAAACAGACTTTAGTCGCCGGGCATGGTGGCGCACGCCTTTAATCCCAGCACTCGGGAGGCAGAGGCAGGCAGATTTCTGAGTTCGAGGCCAGCCTGGTCTACAGAGTGAGTTCCAGGACAGCCAGGGCTACACAGAGAAACCCTGTCTC
>BDUI01001136.1:112388-147818 GCA_002335545.1 Apodemus speciosus
GGTTGTGAGCCACCATGTGGTTGCTGGGAATTGAACTCAGGACCTCTGGAAGAGCAGTCAGTGCTCTTAACCACTGAGCCATCTCTCCAGCCCAGCCTCAATGAATCTTTTTTCTTTTACCTTTTTTATTTTTTTATTTTTTGAGATTTGTTTTGTGTGTGGGGGTGTTTTGCCTGCATGTACGTCTGTGTACTTGTGCATGCCCAATGACCGTACAGACCAGAAGAGGGCATGATGATTGTGAGCCACCATGTGGGTGCTGGGAATTGACCTCAGGACCTCTGGAAGAGCAGTCAGTGTTCTTAACTGCTGAGTCATCTCTCCAGCCCAAGGCCGTTCTTCATATTAAATCTTTCTTTTACTACCACCTTTGTGGGCCTTTGACTGCATATGTACTCTAGACATTCTGCCTGCTCTTTATTCCTGATCAAGTTTCTAAGACTGCTTGGTGATGTCAGTGCGATCAAATCCAAGGTGTGCACTGCTCTTGAGTTTTATTTGAAGCATTCAGTGCCAGTGTACCCCCCCTCCCCGAATGCCCTCTTTACTTGGCGTCCCTGTCCCACCCTGCCACCCATTTCTCTTTGTCCTTTCTTTCAGTGATGGCCTTACTGTTCACAGTCGTGGTTTCATTTACCACTGTATATCGAGTTTCTAAATCTTAATCTCTAGACCATTTTTTTCCTTTGAAAAGACCCAGGGTTTGTACTACCTGTGTGTACATTGATGCCTGGGACATAATTTTTACCTGCCATGTGACAGATGATCAACAGATATTTACATGGATGGATAAATCCCTTCATTGAATATAGGAAATTAAAGGCTTCAGATGAATTTATTTACAAGTCAGAGTATCCTAGAGGGTCATTATTTTTGTCATTATTTAACTAGCTCATTGTACCATAAGGAAGGGACAGAAGAAAAAGAAGTTTCAGTTTTTGGTTCTGTTTCATATATTGTTATTGAGATGATGGGGTAGGATGTCCATACAGATTCAGGAAGCGTGTATTACCTGTGGATTTCTAATTTGTTAGTCTTGTGAATCGGAATGGACTGCATTCTTTTTTTCATCGTGGCATGTATTTTTCCCTTTTTGGGAGCTAGTGGAAAGATACTTCATTTGGGAGAAATTTTGTTGGGAAAGAAGGATTCCATGATATCCAGGTGTGGAGAGATGGGAAATTCCTTTTCTTTCATATTAACTGTTTGCATGTGACAGGTGTTGTAACAGGTGTAAAGGAAAGATAACAAGATTTAGAGGTAAACGATAAAGAGGCAGTACCATTTGCAGGTGGATTAATTATAGACAAAAGGTATCAGGTATACAGTTTATAGTATACTATCACAAAGAAAATGGATCACTTTATGTGAGATGGGAAATGGATATGTTCTGATGCAGTGGAAAAAATACACGGAAGAACCTATAGAAAGGGTGGGCGGCATTAAAAACACCTTAAGTTGACGACTATTTGCAGTGCTTGCTGCACAAGCGCACAAAAGTCCTAATCTCAACCAACATTGTAGAACTTAACAAATAATGGATGAAAGGTCTGAGGTCTTTACCTACCTACCTACCTACCTGCCTACCTACCTACCTACCTACCTACCTACCAACCGTGGGGCACCATGGTTTTCTTAGGTGTGGATTATATGTGTACCTCAATGACCGAGAGGAAAAGATAAATTTCTGAGCTCATTAAAAAGAGTGTAAGTGTTCCTTGTTCTACTAGAAAGACAGTTGATTATGGCTTCACTAGTGGCCATTATCCTGGAGGCTGAAGTCTGAAATAGAAATGCTTTGAGATGCAGATTTTTTTCTGTACAACCACTGTTTTAACAGCCATTCCTTCTTTCTTTGTAGGCTTTAGAATCCAAGTTAGCAGCTTGCAGGAACTTTGCAAAAGACCAAGCATCCCGCAAATCCTATGTTCCAGGGAGTGTTAACTGTGGAGTAATGAACAGCAATGGCCCAGAGTGCCCAAGATCAGGGCGAGCAACTTTCTTCCATAAAGGGTAAGTCCTTGACACTTTTTTTTTTTTCTCCTTCTAGGGCTAAAACAAACCAAGGGTTTCATATGTGCCAGACAGTAATTCTGTCACTGAGCTACAGTCCCAATCCTTGGACTCACTGATGAGTTTTAGTAAGTTTACAAAGTCTTAAGTGAGGTTACCAGAGTCTTGTCCAAGTCCGAGGACAGAGATCTGTTATTGTCTTGTGGGTCCCAAGGAGTTTGCTGCCCCTGGAATCTACAGCTTCTGTCCTGGGCGTAAACTCTTCAAGGCAACTGCTGGGCGCAGGAGAATCTGCAGAGCTCCTGTGGGCCTGCTCTCCAGGTCCTTATAGCTTGGGAGACTCAGCTTCTTTAAGGGAAGGGGAGATAGTTTGTACATAGTCTGTATGGCAGACCTTTTATTTGAAGATTTTAGAAAAATACAAAGTTCTAAAGTATTTAGATACTGGGTCATATACAGGCGAGAGTTCAAGGCCAGCCTGGGACTTAGTGTGTTTCCAACTTTAAGCTTAAAGCAGTGGTGTATTGTTAATGAAAACATCTCAGTTGGTATAGAATATGTGCAATAAGAAGTCAGCTTCCTATTTTCCCACTATTGTGGTCATTCCTTAGAGTTAATTTGCTGACATAAAAAAATCAGATTTTTATGTGTCTGCTGTAAGCTGCTGCTGCTGCTGCTGCTGCTTCTTCTTCTTCTTCTTCTTCTTCTTCTTCTTCTTCTTCTTCTTCTTCTTCTTCTTCTTCTTCTTCTTCTTCTTCTTCTTCTTCTTCTTCTTCTTCTTCTTCTTCTCCTCCTCCTCCTCCTCCTCCTCCTCCTCCTCCTCCTCCTCCTTCTCTTCCTCCTCCTCCTTCTTCTCCTCCTCCTCCTTTTTTTTTTTTTTTGGATTTGGTTTTTTCGAGACAGGGTTTCTCTGTATAGCCCTGACTGTCCTGGAACTCACTCTGTAGACCAGGCTGGCCTCAAACTCAGAAATCCGCCTGCCTCTGCCTCCCAGAGTGCTGGGATTACAGGCGTGTGCCACCACTGCCCGGCCATGCTGTAAGCTTCTTACAGAACATCTATGAGGGTACAGTTTCACTATCGCTCAGGAATTTGCCTATTCTGATTTACAGCCAGTGTCTTTCCATGCTAGTCTGTTTCATTCTGCCTTGTTCTGTTTTCTTTCTAATATGCATAGTGATCTTCTTGTTATAGACATGACTTAACACAGGAAACTTATTATAGGGAACCTATAATGTCTGCTGGTCACGTTACCTCAGACAGTTGTTACTGGAACAGCAGCTGCTCTGATCACGATCCCTTGCCATTGTCTCTTGGGAGGGGAATAGGCAGCTTTAAAAACAAAACAGAACAAAGTGGGGACAGCTCTAGAAAAGGCCACAGTATTTTTAAAGGTGCTTATATTTCTGTTGTCAATAGTTACAGCTCGTTTATGGACAACCCGATCGTTATGGACAGTGCGCTCTCTTCGCTGCTGTTTTGGTTTTGAAATAGTCTCACTATCAAGCCCTGGTTGTCATGGAGCTCATTGTAGACCAGGCTAGTCTGACCCCACAGATCCACCTGCCTCTGAGTGCTGGATGGAGCTACAGGCTGTGCCACCACGCCCAGCTGCAGTATGCTGTGGAAAAAGAGTTTTAAGGCCAGGCATAGTGATGCTTGCTTTTAATTCCCAGCATTGGGGAGGTAGAGGTAGGCGGATCTCTGTGAGTTCAAGACTGGGCTGCAGAGTGAGTCTAGGAGAGCCAGGGCCACACAGAGAAGGGAGAAACCATGTCTCAAAAAAAAAAAAAAAAAAACCAAACTAAAACAATCCCCCCAAAAAAGAATCGTTCATCCTGTAGTGGAGAATTGTGGCCTGTCTTGAAAAGGATACAAGGACTTCCTACTAAAAACACATTGTAAAATATCGATTTGTAAGTCAGAACTCGGTTTTAACTCTGTTTTCAGGTAGGCTAAGTGTAAACTTAACTTTGATCAGGCTAGGGAGTGCACATTTTTGAGCAAGGAACATGACGTGGACAGCATGTCCACATTAGACTAGCCATTCCCCAAATGATACAGAGGAGGTGTAAAGGAAGTCTTCAAGAGTGTTGGAAACTTGGGATCACTCCATAGTCTGCCTCTGGAATCATGTTTCTTGGCGGGCCGTAGGCGGCATCTTGCAGTGTGAGAGGAGGCTTGAGCCAGGGGTGGCTTGGTTAGGCAGGGCCTTCGTGTGGAAAGTGCTTGCAGGTGCTCACAGCGAGGGAAGAGACACCGTCCTTCAGGGCACTGCTCTGCTCTTGTACATGCCGCCCACCCCAGTGCTGGGGCAGGCATTGCTCAGAGGGAGGACCTGCCCCAGGATGTGGAGCAGCAGTGTAAGCTGCGAGGGGTGACCTGAACCCGAGCTCTTGCCCGGGAGCAGCTGGATGCAGCTCTCCCCATCTGAGCTGTGCTGGGGGAAAGGGCAGAGCCTGCTTTTTTCTGACAGAACCATTGGTAGTTACTATTCATGTTTCATTTTAAATTATGAAAATTTTATGTTACACTGTTTCAACCAAGAGTGAAATATGCTTTTATGGATTGGCTTTTGATACAGTGTTTGCTTTATCTAACAAGTGGATCGTGGATGCGCACACTGCAGTGTTAAGCACAGTTGCTTGAGGGATCAGCATGCCCTCTGCTCCGGAGGCTGCTCTCCCATGCTCTGCTGTGTCCGCATCCTTGCTGCTTTGCTTTCCTTCCGCCTGTCTTGTGGCCGGCCTGGCTGCTTAGTCTCTCTCGCAGGTGCTGACTAGATAACAACCAGGATGTTATGTTTCAGCTGTAAGAGGAAAGGGCAAACGGCTGGTTCCTTGTTACATTATCAACTCTGGCTTGTTAAAGGAAAGCCAGTCTTTGTAGAACTAGGAAGTGTGGCTTGGGACTTGAGCATTTGAAAAGCCCTATCTTAGAAACTTGGCTGCGGCTGAGCTGCTGGTTTTGCTTGCCCTTTGCTCATGACAAGTATGTCTGTATCTCCACAGTAGCGTACTAGTGTGACTAGAGACAGACAGGTAGGTGTCTGGAAGGTGGAGAGCATGTGTAATGTACTTCATAGCGCTCACAGCCTTCACAGGGCAGTGCAGCCCTTGCCATGAAAAACTGCACACGCCTTGCTGGGCCTGTGGCTTAATATGAGTCAAAACTATTTTTGGAGATTCTGATTATATGAGGACTTCTTAGAACTAGTATTTTTGTCTTCTGGGATTTCTACCGGGCCCTCAGACGCAGGCTGCTGTGCCTGGTTGTCCTAGATACTCCACCACTGATCCTCTTTATAGGCTTGTCTTGAGGATATGCAGTTTGTGTGTTAACTTGAATTTGCTCTAAAACATTTTTTGATTTCTTTTATAAATTTAATTTGATTTTATTTGTGTTACTTGCATATGGTGCAAATTGTGGGCAAACCAGTCAGGTTTTTCTGGGTCACGTGTAGGTAGGTGTGGGTTCATTTCAGGGCATGATGTGAAAACAGTGCTTGTATTGCTGTTTAATGATTTCCCCTTTTTTTTTATTAGGCAAGAAAAAGTCATATTTCCCACGTTGTTCATGGGTAACTCAGTTTGTTTGCTGTGCTTTCTTCTCTGTCTTAATCATGCTGTGTGGTGGAAGATACATTAACAAACTGGTTTTACTAACTGCATGGGGTGGACTCAGCTTTAACCAACTTTTAGCCCATGAATGAGCTTTCAAGATCCTGTTTGACTGACTAACCATCGCTGTGACTTGCTCACACACACTGCTGTGCAGGACAGTAGCCCATCAGGAGCTGCGTGCCTGTGGTCTTGGCTAGTGGAGGGCTGAGGCAAAAGCTGGCTTGAGCTCAGGAGTGTGGGCCAGCTTGGCAGCAGGGGGAGACCCCACTTCAGCAAAGCTCAGCATAGTGCTCTGGGTGGCCGAGAGTCTGCCTGTGGCACTCCCATTGTATGGCAGGGTAAGTTTGAGTTGAGGGGTGGAGGCAGTGCCAGGATCTCATCTCACTGTTCATGGGGATGGGCTCCTCCTGCCTGGAGTTGCTTCTGTTCTCTCCTTCAGGACCTGAAGATAATGAACTCCCTCCCTGTGTTTGCTTTTGTTTCCACATTGAACTGGGATGGTAATTGGGAGGTGTAGCGACCCCCCTTCTCTCTCTGAGCTGTTGATACAGCCTGGCTAGAGGCCTGGGGCTGCCTGGAAGTGCTCCATGCTTCTGTTTACACACGGGCAGGGCTCTGGCTGCCCTCCTCTCCTTGCTGCACTCACAGGTACTCATGTGGCTGCTCTGACAGGCTGAGCTCTGTTTTTTGTATTGCTAGATGATAGACAGCCCTCCTGACTGACTGAGACGTGCAGCGTCTCTCGCTAAAGCATCTTTCTGGATTTGCAGTCAGTTTTACCTTAACTAGACTTGGGGTATAAAATCATGAATTGCATGTCTGGAGCCTATTTTTGCATACTTGATTCCTAGGGCTGTCTCTATCCTTACCTGTGCCTTCATTTAACTCTGGGCATTTATTTCTTCACATCTAACCTGGTATTTTCAAAGACTTTTCTTCTTTTGGGAATCTTCCTGGACTTCCCCAGACCAAAAACACTTCTGGAGATCAGCTTTCTTTTCTTCTTGTTTTAACTTCTTACCTCTTGATTCAGAAGAGAAGTGCTAGGTGAGACCCTGTGCTCAGTCCACTGCTGAGTTCTGTTCACACAGAGCTGTTACTGGCTTCCACTAGAGCTCATACACACCGAGAACAGGAAACTGGTTGTTGACTAAGGGCTTCTGAGTGACTTGTGACTAGAACCTGGGAGGGAGGACACCTGCTGGCCGCTGCGGCTGAGCACTCTAATAGCTCTGTGGGTGAACCTGGGCTAATGATTGGATATTCTCTTCTATAGTAATGGACAGGAACTTGATCCTACTCTAAAAGTGCATTTAATTTAGTCCTGTACTGTTTCTGTGTGAGGGACTGTCCTTGTGGCTGCTGCTTTTGCATACCCCAGCAGACCATAGGACAAACTCTTGGCAACCTACAGTGTGCCCGTCTGATGAGTTTCTATAGTGTAGCCGAGGACAGGAATGGAGGTTTGTGTGTTAGACACTAGGTCTCCTATGTAGTTCTTCCTCTGGTGGTCGAGAGCATCAAAAGCTGCTTAGAGTCTACACCGGCAAGTGACAGATGGAGTTGTGAGGCAGGTACTGCCCAGGCAACAAACTGCCCGAGGCCTCAGGAGGAGCACAGGCCTGCAGCTCTTGGAAAAGAAGATTTAAAGAGAGAAAACTCTGCTGCCAAGCACGGAAGTAGAACAAGGAATGAGGAGGCTAGGGGCCGGAGTAGGGTGTGTCCTGCTGCTTTTGGTTTCTGTGTATGGCTTAATGCAGATTTCAATATGGGCCGTGTTCAGTCTCATGGAACATGAACTCGTTTCCTGGAAGCAGTTGTCAAGTTCCTCTGCATGTCTGTTTTTGTGTGCCATTGGTGACTGCTTGTGAAACAGTAGTCTTTGCAGGGAACACGTGGCTCACTTTTTAGAGAACGTCTCCGTGTGAGTCTGTATTCTACCCTTTGGATCCTTCCGCAAGCAAGTGGGGGACAGAGCTGGGCAAGAGTGACGCATTGTGGCCTCCTAGAGTCACTAATGGGGTGGGTTCTCCTACCGAGTGTCTTAGACTAGAAAGGCTGAGTTGCCTCCTGAGGTCTTGTGTCTTGCCTTCTCCTTTCTCCTTCCCCTGCTTCCTGTGGCTGCATGCTGGTGGGTGGGTTTGGGGGTGCCCTCCACCTTGCTGGGTGTGCCTGGATGCTGCCCCTTCTGTGGAGCTGGGTTGCTGTGTTTAAGAAACAAATTTTCTCATCTGGCTTTGCTTGCTAAGCATTAATTTTTTTTCACCTTGAGAAACTGGTATTGTAATAGATTTATAACATATAAACTAGTAAAATTTATCTATAGCTCAGAGAAGAATATATTTTGTTAAAAATTTCTTCTCTGATATAGATGATTATATATGTGTATATATAATATGTATATATAGTCTATACATTATATATTTACATGTGTGTATGCATCTATATTCATTCTAGACTTAATCACATAGATCACAGTGTCTGTGTAAAMGGCTAGAATAGAATAGAACCTACACTGCTTGCATTTTCTCTTTTCTTTTTTGGGAGGGGTTTGTTTTGTTTTTGTTTTGGGACAGGGTTTCTCCATGAAGTCCTGGCTGTCCTGGAACTACCTGTAGACCAAGCTGTCCTTGAATTCACAGAGATCTGCCTGCCTCTGCCTGCCAAGTGCTGGGATTAGAGGCGTGCACCACCACCACCACCACCCGGCTCTTTTCTTTTAAATAAACACTGGACATAGGCAGTTTAGGTAGCCTGCCGGTCTTCCTTATGTCATTAAATACATTCTGAATAGTTTTCTATTAAAAGTACTGTAGAATACATTCTTAATAGTAGTATTTATATTTCATTGCTTTGTTGTATAATTATTTAACAAGCTATTGCCAGACATTTGAGACCGTTTAATGGTTAAAATCAAAATTAGAATTTGTTTACGGTGGCCCATATGGCAAAGGTGCCTAGAAAGGAGTACATGGTCTCAGTACTGCAGGACCGAGAACAAGCCATTCTCCAGTGCTTTGAGTAGTTGGATCCCACTGTGGGTAAGGAAGAGGACTAGTTACAGCAAGCAGCAAAGTTTCCTATGTGTAGTGTGATTTAAATGAGCCTCTTTCTCTTTTCTTCTTTCCTTGCTATTCTGGTCACCCCACAGGGCAGTAAACGGCTTTGATCCAGCTCCTCCTCCTCCTGGGCTGGGCTCCTCACGCCCATCGTCAGCACCGGGTATGCTGCCTCTCAGTGTGTGAGTGTCCGGCCTCCAGGGGGGGCCTCTGCCCTCTTCCAGCAGCCCAGGACACCTACGCCTCGTCCCTCGGTGCCTGGGTCCAGCCCTGTGCCCCTCTGTCCGCCTCTTCACCACTGGCAAAGGGCAGGCTGCATGCAGTGGCGGCTGCTGGGCCCTGCCCAGCCCAGGACTCTGCGCGATATCAATACTGGCTATTTTCTCTTCTCGCCGTAGTGCCGTTGGTTTCACATGATTGCACTTTTGTGGGTCACAAGTGATACATACGTGTATTACTCGATTACTGGATGTGGAAGTACCCATTCATCACATCTGCCTCATAGCCCCCATTTTGCTGTGCTGATAGGATTTAGTTGTGTTTAGGACATTGCAGATCTTCTAGAAGTTCCCCCTCAATCAGGTTGATAAGACCTTCTAAGCTCCTGCCAAGCATCTTCAGTGCTCACAATCATGTGTCCCCCAGCCTCACCCCTGCAGTTCAGGCCTGTTTCTGGCAGAGTCAGGAACGTCTCTGAATTACGGAACATTGTCTGTACCTTCTGACTTTATGTAAGCAGTTCATTCCATTGCTTGTTTCTCAAAGCAGCAAGATGCCTGTCTGAGCTGCAGGAGGCAGGGGCAGCTGGGACATGGGCACTCCAGGGCTGGGTCTCTGTTGCCCTCTCCTCTGTGCCTCAGACTCAGAAGGCAGGTGGCAACCACCTCGCCAGCATTCCAGGTCCTCAGTTCAATGACATCGCTCAAGAGCATTTTTGTTTTCTCCTCTGAAGGTCCATCCAGTTGCATTGGGAAGGGTGGAGGGGCCTGATTCTGGGGCTGGCTAGTGGCAGCTCTTGGGGCAGACTGGCCTGAGGGTTTGTCCCTGGACCCTTCGATTATTCTCATGCTGCACTTACTGTTTACATTTGTTTTATTGTACATAGGTTTGTAAACATTATTGCCTAAGATATCTGTATATAACTTGGGCTTTGTAGCTTTTATTTATTCAGACTCATATGGCATGTTAACTAATGACTTACGGTGGTGCCCTACTCTGGGCAGCTGTATAGGATCATCATGTGGTTAAAAGAAGATACTTCCCTCCAAAAAAATCTTTTAATGTGGAAACAATAAATTTCACAGAAAAAAAAATAGGGGTTGAGATTGATTGCTTTATTTGGTTCCTGCTGTCCTGGGAGAGAAGACTACACAGAGGCAGTTGAGTGTCTCTTCTCCCACATGGGTGTGATGGAGAACAGGTAGGAAATGAGAGAGGCGATTGAGGCCACAGGAGAGATGCCGTCATGTAGTCATGTACGTGTCTAGTCTTGTACCATTTCCAGGGGCAGCCTGAGGGTGGCGCAGACCCCACAGGATAGCAGGACTGGTGGGCTGGCCACGGTGGACCTTTGCGGGCCCAGGAACTGGTCCTCAGTTGCAGCGCATGTAACACTGTTTGCCAGAGTGCTGTGTGACATGGCTTTTCCTCACACTTCTTCCCCTGGTTGATATTAGCAAGTGAAAGAAATTCCAGGTGTTTTGTAGCAAAGTTCCAGATGCTGTGTTGAAGAAACTGTCCAGTGGGGTGTGTATGAGTGTGTTAGGTTCTGAGCCTGCCTGCTTACAGCAGCAGACTTTATGGCTTAAAACTCCAAGTGTGCCGAGTGTGGTGTACAGGTAGTTGGATTTCCGAGTTCCAGTTTGAGGCTAGCCTGCTCTGCATAGTGAGATCCAGGACATCCAGACCAAACCATAGAACAAGAACGAAGCCAAGTGAGTAAAAGCAAAAGGTAAGGAAGTCAGATTCCTAAGTGAGACAAGATTACCCTCGGACCGTCTGTTAACAGATGACAACAGTATCTTTATAGTTTGCTCTTAGAGATTTTGTCCTAGGCTGACTTACCAGGAGGCACCAGTAGCCATGTGTGCTCTGAATAGTAGAAGATAATCCATCCTGTCTTTGGCTTCTTGCAGAACTGCCTTTGGAAGGATGGATTAGTCAGAGTTTGAGCAGTTAGCAGACCTTTGTTTATGTGGGAACCCAAGACCTGAAGGATACTAAGCAGACTCCCCCGTGGACTCGGGTGAGGCTGAGCCCCCCACTCTGGCCTCAAGGGGTTTCTCCCATTTCCTGAGGCTTCGTACCGTTGGACTTACCCAGACTGCTCTGTCAGCTGCTGCTCATGGGTTGGTGGTGGGGGTGAGTAGGGAGCAGTAGTGCGACATTTACTTTCTAGCTCTTGCTGGGAAGATGTCCAGTCAGTTGTTTGTCCTTAGTGTATTTGTAGTCGCCCTCTCCACATGGCCCATGTAGACACTGCTTGTGAGGGCGCTTCTTTTGCATTCTGTGAGATGGATGGTTCAGGATACTTTGTCTTGCTGGCCTGAGTCTTGACTCTAATAGTTGCCTGAGTGCCTGTTCTCCTGATGATGCCTGTGACCCAGCTGTTGTTGAATCCTCTGGACCAAGAATTTGATGAGCTTGGTCTGTTGGGTCTGTGGAAGCCTTCTCTCTTGGAAGTGCCAGTCGACACTCCCTCATCCCCACTCAATGTCTTCCTCAACAAGTAAGACAGGGTCCTACTTCTTGGCTTAGAATAACTAGAAACTACTAAGTCAGCTGAAAGCCTCAATACCTATTGTGGGGCCAGGGGCGGGGGTAGGCACTGCATAGATGAGCTCGGGGCAGCCACTTGGGCTCCCCCTCCCCCCCGCCACCCATAGTTTGCAGAAAGGACAGCTCAGAGCAAGGCCAGGACTGGCCAGGGAACTATTATGTTTTTCTCTTGTGCTCTCTTCCCAAAGGTTTAGCAGTTTGCTGAGTAGTGTGGACCTGGGATATCCCTCCTGCCTCAGCCTCCTGAGCCCTGAGCTTGATAGCTGTGACTCACTGTGCCTAGCTTGAAGAGGCACATGCAACACAATCTGTTAGCACCTGTGCTGGGGACCAAATGGGATTTGTGCTGTTTTATGATTCTTTGTCTTGCAGTCCATCTGCACCCACAGGATTTCTGCTGGCGTTTCCTGTGTCAGCTCTTTAGGAAACCTTCCCTGAGGCAGACACGACTCAGCAGAACGAAATTTAAACTTTTCACTGAGGGAGCGGGCGGGCGTTTGTAAGCAGGTGCCACGCTCAGCCACCACATCTGCTAACATGCAGTAGGCAGAGTCCTGCCTGGCTTGTGGTCATGGCTATGCCTGCGAGGAGGGCAGGGCTCACTGCTGGGCTGCACTGAGGGCCTGAGTAAACGCAACCTGTGAGACAGGTGAGTAAGGCTCAGTGGCAAACCCTGCTGCTTGCTGCCCTAGAGAGTGGAGCTAGGAAACATGCATTTTCCTGAGCTTTAGCTAGGAGAAAAAGTCAGAATATTTACTGATCCCTGTGTGATAGGGAAGAGCTGTTGTTCTTCTAAGCACTCATTTTATTATGTTATTCTCCATGTCTTAATCTAGCCTTATAGTGTGGTAGCTCTAAAAGCTTACTTTTACAATTGTCTCCAAGGTTGCCCTAATTGATTAAAGAAAAATCAGCCAAAGTAATAACACTGATTTTTCTTTTACTGTGCAAGTTGGCCTGAGACCTGTGCTGAGTGAGAGCAGGCGGTGTGCTACTCTGACCCACCTAAAAGTCCCTGACCCTGGACTCATGAGAGAGCCATTTTGCAGCCCCTAGACACCAATGTTAGAAGATGTCCCTTCACCATTGAGAACATTGTGACTCAACTACAGAAGTGCTTACCACTTAGGCTTTTACTAAAATGCTGTTATTTTCTGTGTGGAGGTGTTTTGTTTGCACGTGTGTATGTATGTCATTTACATGCTTGGTGCCCTTGGAGGCCAGAAAAGGGTTTTGGGTTCTTCTGGGGTCTGGAGTTAGATGGTTATGAGCTACCATGTGGGTGATGGGTATCAAACCTGAGTCCTCTAGAAGAGCAGCAGTGCTCTTAACCACTGGGCTGTCTTTCCAGCCCCCACTTAGACGTCTAATATCACTGAAAGCTTTGAATGTCTGCAGGAAGATTTGCATTCTCGTAGGTACATAGCCTTGGCTTCCCTAGTTAAGGTGTGGCTCACCGTGACACCTGGCACTTACCTGTACTCAGTTCAGATGCCACGAGCAGGTGAGCAACTGCCTAGATGGGCTGTGGGCTTCGCTCTGAGCCACACTTCTCACCCAGAGTTGCCCTTGTTCGCATTTTCCCAAGCAGAATCAGCATCCTTTGTGCTGTGGTGTTGGTGTGATTCCTAAAAGGTACATTTCACAGTTACTTCAAGAATTTTCTCCTAAGTGGCTGACAGCCATTCTGCAAATTTTGATGCTGAGCCTTACTACTGTGAGTCAGGCAGTGACTGCCACATCCCAAGTGCCACCTACTGACAGTGACTGAGATTTTGGGCATTTTAAGAGTCTATATCATCTTAGCTGGAATGGAGTGCATTGATTGTCCTACTTTGAAAACAAATGAAGGCCACACTGCTGTAATGAGTCAGACTGAATTTCCAGCCTCACAGGATTTGAAGGATCTGGGCTCCCTTCTTGGCATAGCACATATCCAGCCCATAGGTAGCTAGTATTGAGGTAAACATACCCTTCCGTGGCTTCATGCCACATTCCTGACAGCTAGCCATCTCACTGGTCGGGAGTAGACTGTAGGGTCTGGCCCTTAGTGGAGTCCTTTGGTGGAGACCGGAGACTGTTGTCAGTGTCTCAGGAGGGTAGGGAAGCAGAGGAACCAGGCAGCCCATGAGGATGATTCCTCATAGTGCCCACAGGCGGCTTCTCAGACCTGCTGGGGCTGTGGGGAGAGAAGCCCTGGTTTCTCTTCCAGAGTCTAATGTAGAGCCATTCTGATTTGTTTTTGTGTGGGAGGTGGGGGCAAGCCTGAGGCAGGAGAGCTTGCTTTCTAGTGTTCTTGTGTATTTAACACCTGTCCCTCAGTGGGTCAGTAAATCAGAGCAATAGGGCTGCTGACCAGAAGGACATCTTAGCTAATGTTGAGGCCATGGAGGAAACGCAGAGGCCCTGAAGTCTTCCTGGGGTCAGGATGTTGGAAGCCTGCCATCAAGCCAGGAATCGGTTCAGTGCTGCGGTCAGTGTGTGTAATCATGTCGCATCCAGTAGAGACTTTTCAAACTACCTTTGACTACAAAGGGAGGAATTGTTTAGCGATCAATGGTTCCTTCAACTTAGCATCTTTGTGGAATCAGAAACTGGTCTTGGTCCACAGAGTCTGTTTCTCCTGGCAGGCTGAGTTGTTGAGAAGCTGACATACCAGTCAGGCCGGACAGGAGGAAAGAAAGACTGAGACAAACAGGCTTCTACATGCAGGCTCTAGGACACGGCCACAAAGGTGAAACCTGCCTGCCTGCCTGCTATCCCGCCAACCACCTTTCTTCTCCCACGGTCGGGATGGGTTTCCTATGCCCTTGTGTTGTAAGAGGTCTGAATACACCTAGGGCATGTTCTTACTTCATGCAATCCCAGACGGACACCAGAGAGGTGGCTCGTGGGGAGCTAGAGGCTCCGCCCTCATTTGTTTCCTACACCCCTCCTGTGTAAACATGCAGTCCCACATTTTGGGATTCCTTAAAGTTCTAACCTAGTCTAGTCTTCAGTGACTGGGCCAAACACTCCTACATTGTTCCCTGCCTTTGGTTGTTGGCTATCTGCTGTTTTTGGGAGACCCCACTCTGGTGTGCTTGGTTCAGGTGTGTGATGCCCCTCCAGTCAGGTCACAGATGGGAAACCAAGAACAGAAGGTGCGGAAGCCGATTCCATGTTCACATGATTATTCTTGTTTATTGAGGTCTGTTTGTTCTCAACGGGTGCTTTTTCCTCCAAGTAAACAGAGCAGGCGCAAATATCTATAATGAATAAATTTATTGTCTTACAAAAATCATTGTCTAGAAATATGGGAGTACAAGAAAAGATATTTGCAGTCAGGCGTCTGGTGGTCAACAGCCAGTACAATTCATACAGGGGAAATCAAAGATTCCAAACCCATGTGACCAATTCTTCCTCACAGATGTTAAAGCTTTTAACCCAAAAGGTCCGCGGTTTCAAGCACATTGCCACGGGTCGGGGCTTGTCATTAACACTGATTTGCTGTCACTGAATGTTTGTTTATACTACTTCACTAGAGAGGTACATGATATGAAGCACAGTCAAAACTTAATACATTAAGTTGTTATAGAGGCAAATAATATATTTAACATTGTCTTAGTACTGTAGTGTCTAAGGCACTTTCTGTAATGTCAGTTTGCTCAACTATCAACCAAAAACAGAATGCTAAGTGTTCATTGTAACACTGTCCAAAGGAAGGGAAAGGGAAAATGAAGGGTCACACGCCCACTGGCATGTCAACATTCAGGCAGATGGCATCTTCTCGAGGCCCTATGGAGCCTCATTGACAAACTTGGAACACACCTCCGACACGAAACTAATATTCCCGTTTTGGGCTCAAAGCAGTGGCTGAATTTGTAAGAGGGCCTGACTGGTTGGAGAGGCTTCTGCAAGCACCCCAAGGGTCACAGAGGCTCACTCCTGAACTGAGGGCATCATCAAGCCAGACACTCAGGAGACCACCTGGAAGTCACTGATGGCTGCCACCCGGGCACCTTATGTGTCATGGCCACTGTCCTCTCTGTGCACAGAGCTCTGAGACTATTCACATTGAGACGGTGGGAACACCATAAATTTGAGGGGCAGGGTCACCCCTTGGGAGATGGGCAGGATAGCCCCAAATTGATGCTGCTTCCCCAATCGAAGCCCACCCCTAAGCCGCCAAAGCCCCTCTCCCAGGTTGCTCACTGAGACAGTGATCACTATTCACAGGAAATGAGAGACACAAGTGCAGGTTAGTCACAATGTTCATAGAGACCGGGGTGGTTGAAGGGAGGGTCAGGGCCACATGAACACAGCTAAGGTACCTGTCAGTAGGACAGAGCATGCAGAGCAACTGAGCAACGGTCCTGGGGCAAACTCCCAGGCCCAGCCACTGGCAACAAAGGGCCTTGAGTTTGTTTCAAAAAGGTTCTTTCTTCTTAATGTGTCATAAAATGGTCTCTTGATGAATATATGGAAAATAGATGCAACGATGAGACAATCTGTTTAATACGCATGTCTTGTGGAGGTGTAGATATAAAAAGGGGGCAAATGTACCTAGTCTGAAGCAGGATATAGTCTGCGCAGGCCGCAAAGCCTTGCGACACAGTTGACCTTCCTGTGAGGAATCCGGGAGCCTGCCATTCCCGAGTGGGTGCAGGGCTCGAGCAGATGGTGCGGGCAGGGCTGAGTTCCGGCCTGTCCTCAGCATCTCTGACCACCTGTGCCTATTCCGATTGGGGTGGCTGTGTGTCATTGACGTCACTGGTCTTACTTTCTGTGTCATCATCTGACAGCTCCAGCGATGCCCCCTCAATGTGCAGCTGGCGCCGGCCAGATCGGCTTGAAGAAAAGCTGATTGGGCCGCCCCGCCTGGAAAGAAATACACAAGAGCATGGGCTGCTGGCCGTTCAGTTCTGAACAAGGCTCATTCTCTGCCTCCTCCCCCCTCCGGGCCACCGTGGCCTCAGTGGGTAGCTTTTCTACCCCATCATTCCCCCACAGTGCACATGGCCGACATGGTGAGGAAGACAGGTTAAAGGGGAAGTGCTCTCTCTCAACAGCCTCCCCTGAAAGGGGACAGCAGTGCTCAGACTCTTTGCACTGTACATCTTTTAAAATCAGAGTCTCAGTTTCCTGGCCACACAAGCAGGACACCAGGCAGCACCCTGTGCTCAGAGGACAGAGCTGGCTCCCGGCTTTTCTGAGCGTGTTGGTCAGGTCCTCCGGGAGCTTGCCCTGCTGCGTGAGGCTGTGGATTTTGGATGTCTGCTTTCTCCGACTCATCACTTTAACGTCATGCATCTTGGCCGTGGGGATTCCAGAGGAATGCATATGGCGGCGTCCACAGGCAGCCCGCCGGCTCTCCAAGGCTCCCTGCACTCACCTGAGCCGGTTCTTGAGCGTGCTGACCTCGCGGCTCAGGCCCTCATTGGCCTCGGTGGCATCGTCCAGTTCCCGTTGGAGTTTGCGCCGAGATGCGTTGGCACGTGTAGCCTCTTCCTCAGCTTCTTCCAGCTGGCGTTTGAGCTGCTTCATCCTGGCGTTGGCTTTCTCCATCTTGGGGAGTGCCATGAGTGAAAAGCAAACAGAACCCAGGGTCAGATGACCTGGAGGGTCAGCACGCTCTGTGACATCTTGCACGACTTGTTCTAGGGCTGCTCTAAGGCTCTTCCCTTGCCTTAGTAAAGCCAGCATTTACAGAGCAAGCTACACAATCAGAAACTCAAAACTGCCTCCTCGCCTGTGAAAACAAACTAGTTTCCTGTCTCTGTACCCATGACCGAGGGTCTGTACCGGAGGCTCAGTCTGGACCGGATCCTGTCCATGAGGCATGGCTGCTCCACACAGCCGCTCCGGGAGAGTGCAGTCCACCCCCGCTTCTTAAGAATCTGACTGTTGCTCCTTTGCTCCTAAACTTGTAGGGACTGCCTACCGCCTCATGGGGTGCACCTGCCACTTGCCTGGGAAGTGGGGGAGCAAAGGCCCCGAGGGACTGGGCCAGAGACAACGAACCCTCAGGAGGCCTGGACAGGCCGCGGTGGGCAARGACTGTGCTCAGCTCCCACAAGCACGCCCCTATTGTCCTCTGTCTTGAGATAAGGTCTTTTGTGGCCCAGGCTGGCCTTGATCCCCTGATGCTCTACTGGGATCACAGGCCTGTTGGAGTGAGCCCTTCACACATCCCTGGTTTCTGCTGTTACCATCCCAGTTTCCCGATGCTCACTGTGCACAAGAACTATTATTCTAGGCACAGGAGGGAGACTGGGAGAGACCTGTTTGCCTGTGAAGTAGTTTAGTGGAGGAAGCGGAATGTAATTTAAAATCCAGCCCAGGGCTCACACCTCAAAGCGTCTGACTCGCTTTCCTCATCAGAACTGCTGGGAACATGCATGAAATGCCGACATTAAGAGTTCCAAAGGTGTTCTCAGCAGCCCTGCCTGGTCACACTTCAGGGTGGTGGCCGGCCCCCTGGCTCCCCTACCTGCTCTTTATACTGATCCGCATGCCGGCGCTCATCCTCAACCTGCATGAAGATCTCCTTCAGCTTCTTCTCTGTCCGACGGACGAGTTTGTTGGCAGCTGCTCGTTCCCTGTCAAAACGACCAAACTACTTTTAAGACTTGAAATTAATTACATTTTAAATATTTTTGAAGTTCTTTTTCTTTGGAAAATGACACATGCTGGAATGCCCTCTTAGACCTCCTGGAAGCCTGAAGCAGGGATCGCCTTTCATTGTGTCCCTCAGTGGCAACACGGCTTTGTTCCTGTGCACACAGGTACTGAGTGACATATGCCACACACACAGATCAGTAACACGGAACAGGCATGGTTATTACATAACAAACACCCAGTCTATGGAGTGACTGTCTCAGATTGAGAGTTTACTAATGCTGGGAGCTGTTAGAGCCAACGGAAGGGAGCCGCAAACCCCACAGCGGGGCAGGGAAATCACCACCACACTCTGACCTGGGACTGCCGCCCATTTAGAGGAAATTAACACGGAGAGTCCCTGTAGACAGGCACGGTTCCTTCCTAACTGGATCTGGGTCTGGTGGGGTCAGGTAAGGCGACTTAAACCTTGTTAGTGACCGCCTTAACTGCCGTGTCTCACTGAAGACACTTCAGACATTCCTACCCAGCAGAGTGGGAGGAGGGGTAGGGTGTGGCACTGGGACTGCAGGGTTAGGAAGATGTGGCTGAGCTCCTCCCCCAGGTCCTGCATTTCTGGGTGCCACCCTCCCCAACAAGGTGGGGCTGTGGGCTCATTCTGTCCTGTGCAACTTGCTTCACTTTGGTGTGATGGAAACTGTTGGGGGGGGGGGAGAATGCTTTTGAGCAATACTGAAAACGAGCACCTTACAGGGCGCAGCCAGCAGAAGTGTGCTGTGGGAACACAGATGGCGGTGCTGGGACGTCACGGGCAGTGTGGCTTCCAGCGGGGCCAGGCAGAGCCCCAGCCCCTCCCTAGGCACGGCTCTCACTGCTCACAGAACCTTCTACCTCCTGGGCAGCCCACACGTCCTGCATGACCGTGTTCCCTTGCACTGGGTGCTCCTGCGGGTGAGGGCACCTCTGGGTGGTGAAATGTCCCGCAAGAACATCTTACTTGGCCTCCTGCTCCAGCTGCTCCTCCAGCTGCCCAATCTTGGCTTCCAGGGCCGAGATGGTGGCCTTGAACTTGGACTTGACCGCCCCCTCCAGCTCCTGCAGCTTGGCCTTCAGCTCCTTGTTTTGTCGCTCCAGCTGCTGGCGGGCATTGTCACTCTTCTGGGCAGCGCTGCGCTCCGCTGCCAACTCCGTGTTCAGCGTGTCCACCTAGAAGGGAGAAGGTTCAGGTAGCCCGTGCAGAGGCAGCACGGCTGCTCCCGGGCACGGGCCGCACGGCACCTGGAGCGTGGTCTTGCGGAAGCGGTCATTGAGCAGCTCCATGTTGCTCTGCTCCTCTTCCAGCTCCTCCTCCAGCTGTGCGATCCGGGCTTCCAGGCGCCGCTTCTCATCCAGCAGCGCAGACCTAGGCACGAGCACGGGGCACAGCATTAACTGTCATTGTCGCTCCTGATCGGTCCCTGCGTCCATGGATAAGGCCGCCTTTTTCCTGCCCACATCTGTCTTCCTGAGCTTGGCACTGTCCTCTGAACCACTGTGTGACCTCCCAGTGACTCCCTGTTGCTAACTCTGCCTCTAGAACTCGGCCAGGATCTTAGATAAGAGCCTGTAGTCATTGGCATGAATTCTAATGATGTCCCAGCACTCCTAAGAGAAGCAACTTAACTGGGCAAAAGAAATCTTAATCTGAGGAAGATTGTAAGGAAGCTATTTGCCAAGCCAGCGAGTCTAAAAGGGACGCCTTCAAGTGCCAAGTGAGTGCAGTCTGCAGATGTCTACTCTGTGTAAGGCCATTGGCACCAACACAGATGCACATACGTGTGTGGCCCGTGTGTGCATGGGCATGTGAATGTTTTGTCCTATGTGTGACAGGGAATGGCTGAGGTTGCCCAGACTTGTGGTCATCCTTTTAGACCTGAAGAGGTGAGCAAGGCCACTTACAGTCAGATGTCAGGTGACTGTCCCCAGCCTGTACACCTGCACATGCTTGAGGGCAGAGCCACGCCTGTGCAGAGGGTAGGCTGACCACTCCAGCTCCCACCACACCCACCCCGTTTCCCGGCTGCCCGGAGGGAGACTCACTTCCCAGAGGCGCTGTTGGCGATCTCATCAGCCAGCTCATCTCGCTCCTGCTCTGCGTGCCGGCGGGCTCGCTCAGATGAGGCCAGCTCCTGAAGGAGTTTAAACTGAGTTAGGCTCTGGCCATTGTCATTCCCCTCAAAACCAAGCAGCAGTCTCTCTAGGAAAGGAGGCCGGCTTAGTGTTGAGGAGAGATTTGCTACAGGCCCGTTAAAGGCCACCAAGGAAGCCCATCACTGTCACCTGTGTGGCGTGGCCACTTCCCACCATCCTCGCATGTTCCTCACTATCATGGAGCACAAGATTCAACGCTGAACCCTACAGAGACACTGGCCACACCAAATCACAGCTCGTTCAAGGCCTTGGAGCTACTGGCCATGGTATGTACAAAGCAACCAAAAAGTAAATTTGGAAATCTAAGCCACACTTTTAAATTAGGTGTGGATTAAAGAAGCCACTAATAGAAATTAGAAAAATACAGAATTAAGTGACAGCGAAGTCATCCTGCATCAAAATTTGTGGGATGAAGTAAAAGCAGAACTTTAGAGGGCGCCCGGGTCTCTGTGAGTGTGGAGACAGGAGTCAATGCACAGGACCCATCAACCCCGTGCTGGGCGTGTGTTAGCATGCTCCAGGCCCTGGTATCACTCTCTGTTGCATGCATACACACCTCACACAGAGAGAAATAACCCAAAGGAAATAAAAGTCAATAAAATAGAAACCATGACGACCAATAGCCGGCACTCAGGAGAAGCCCGGCTCTCTCCATGTCCGGTCTAGCTTTCGTTTCTCAGCCTCTCCCTGACAGGATCTCAGCAGCGGCTGTAGCCTGTGCTGGGGATTTCTCATGGGAACTGTTTGTCAAGCCAACTTTTGGGATTATCATCTTTTGAGAAGATCTTGAAAATTTACAGAGAGGCACTTTAGGTGCCCCATTACATGGGTAGACTTCTGTCCTGCTTGCTCCTTATGATGGAGACCTTGGTAAAGGACGAGTGAAAGGATTTGTCAGATGTTCCGCTCCAGAATTCCACAAAACACAAGCCTCTTTTCTGTACTTCTGTGTGAAACACCCCACCCTGGGCAGGGCTCACTCATCTTACTCAGATTCTAGAAGGCTGTCCTACTAATCAGCTCTTCTGCCTTTAGCCACCTAAAAGAATATGCGTGAGCAGGCGACAGAGCCCGGGGTGGTGCTGAGCTGCAATCACACCACCAAGGCCATAAAGCACATTTCCTCACGTCTTCACGGTGGCTCTGAGGACAAGCGTTTGCTGAACACATGGGTGACCAAGCAAAGTTACCTCTTGCAGCTGAAGGATTTCTGCTTCTAGGCTCTTCAGTTTCTTTTCACTTTCTTTGGATTGAGCAAAGATCTCATCTCTAGACGCTCGAGCTTCTTCTAGTTCACGCTGGTAATCCTTCATCTGTGCCTGAGGTTAAATGAGAAAGCCCTTTTAGGGGGTACTTTTTATTCTCAGTATTATTTCCTGGTAAAAAGTTTTGACACAGAAGTAAAAAAGCTCCCAGAAGACCAGACTGATACCCTCTGTAAATCCCGAGAGGAGTGAACCAAATGTTGGAGTGGAGTCTATACATGACCAAGTGTGTCATCTGTCGTGTGACACGCCCAAATGTATCGCCTCATAGCTGCAGAAGTGGCATTTGATAGAATCACCTTTTTCATTATAAAAACACCCAACAACTTAGAAAGAAAATGAAGCTTTAATCTGTATGTTTCCCTGACAGATCATCAAGTAGGGATGTCCAATCTCAGTTTCTACTTAATCCTGAAGTGCAGAGTCCAGTCCAGGTAATTCAACATCAAGAAGCCAACCCAAGAAGGAAGGAATAAAGTGGGTTGATGGCATGATCTTCACTTAGGAAATCTTAAGGGATCTAGTAAAAGAGCCATCACAGATAGTAAATGACTTCAGCAAGATTGATAGATACATGGCTCAGAGGTTCAAAGCACTGTCTGCTCTTCCAGAGGCCCTGAGTTCAATTCCCAGTAACCACAGGGTGGCTCACAACCACCTGTAATGAGATCTGGCTCCCTCTTCTGGCCTACAGGCATACATGCAGGCAGAATACTATATATAATAAATCTGTTACAAAAAGATTGATAGAAACATGATATACAATATAAAGGATATACAATATACAGAAGCTGCATTCAAAATTAAGCAGGGTCAATTAAGTATCTAGCTAGGCATGAATTTGTAAAAGATGTGAAGAACGCATACACTACAGACTAAAATGTCAGACAGAAATTAAAGATACATAGAAATTAAAGACCGTAGGAATTAATGAGGCAAATTGAGCTGCACTCAACAATTAAAAATCCAAAATTGGTTTCTTTTTGCATATATATGTATAAATAAATAAAAGCTAATCCTAAAATCCATACAGAATTACCAATCTTGTAAAAGAGTGAACCTTTTTAAAATGTGGTAGAACCTACACTGATCAAGCTATGAGGTAGGTGTATAGGACAGGGCTACAGAGTAATAGGCTCGAAAGGCCAGCAGTAGATAGCGGCAGCTTGCCAGGATGATCCAGGGGGCAACTCAGCAGATGGGTGTGCCTGTCCAGAAGAAGGAAGCTTTTCTGCATCTAAAGCCACCTAACAAAAATTCAAACTGGGTCAAAACCTTCTGAGTTGGAAGCATGAGACTCTTAAATCTAGGGTGGTCTTGGACCTCAGATTAGCCAGTGGCTTTATAGAGACAAAAGGGAAATGAAGACAAGAGTCTCCAAGTCAGCCAGCGTGCCTCATACTGCATGTGAAGGCAGGAGAGAAGGGATTTCAGTTTTCCTCCAGTTTAACACGTGCACACACACAAGAAAAAGCAAATAAGATAGATCATTAAACCACCGCCACAGCATACACAAAACTGCAGTGTTTCAACAAAGTTACTAAAAGACAGTGTGACGGAAAAACTCATAGGCAAGGTCAAAGGACATGTGCGGTTTTTCTTCTGTAAAGGTAATGTGTGCCTTTAATCCCAGCACTTGGGAGGCAGAGGCAGGCGGATTTCTGAGTTCGAGGCCAGCCTGGTCTGCAGAGTGAGTTCCAGGACAGCCAGGACTACACAGAGAAACCCTATCTCAAAAAAACAAAAACAAAAACAAAAACAAGAAAAGGGTAATGTGTAGTGTGCACAGAAAGATGTTCAGTGCCATTAGTGTACTGGCTGGTTCTGTGTCAGCTTGACACAGCTAGTTATCAGAGAGGAAGGAGCCTCAGTTGAGGAAATGCTCTGTAAGATCAGGCTGTAGGGCATTTTCTCCATTAGTGATCAGTGTGGGTGGGTCCAGCCCACTGACGGTGGGGCACCCGAGTTCTCTAAGAAAGGCTGAGCAAGCCACGGGGAGCAAGCCGCAGCCTCTGCTTCAGCTCCTCCATCCTGTTCCTTTGACGAACAGCATATGGAAGTGCTGGAAGTGTAAGTTGAATAAACCCTTTCCTCTCCAGCTTGCTTTTTGGTCATGGTGTTTCTTTGTAGCAATAGAAACCCTAACTACCTCAATTAGTCAGAAAAAAAAAACTATGCTAATCAAGTAAATCAAAAGCACAATTGGAGGGGCTAGAGACCTGTTAAAGTGGTCGCTACATAAACATGAAGAGTAAAGTTTAGATCCCCAGTACCCACAAAAGCTGGCTGTGGTCCCACTGCTGGGGCACAGAGACAGGAGGGTCTCCTGGCCAGCTGTTTATCCTGGCTGCATCTGAGCTCTAGTGACAGGCACTGGAAAAATGAGGTGCCACACGACTGAGGGGACGCTGGCCTGCAGCCTCTCCCCACGTGCAAGGGCACAACGGGAGAGTGTGATGAGAGCTGAAGTCCAGGGCAGGACAAGCACCTCAGAGCACAGGAAACGAACAGATTCTGCCTATGTGAATATCGAGAAACAGCTATAAAATACGTTCAGTATTACTTTTCATAACGAGCAATATTTTTTGTAATTATCAAGTCAAAATAAAAGTTTGTATTCAGCTTCAAAAGTTTTAAATTGTGTGTGTTTTGCCTGTTTGTATGCTGACCCCACATGAATGCAGTACCCATGGAAGCCAGAAGAGCCGGGTGGGTGGGAGCCAGACCTGGGCTGGCAAGGGCAACAGGTGCTCTACTTCAGTCAGCTTTAGAGAAAGGACACAAAAGTGAATCCTCTGCTCATAAACCTGCTGGCCACGGATGCTTTGTCTGCATGTGTGCAGTGGCAACCAACAGTCACCACTGCATCTCCTGTCAGGTGGCTCATCCATCCAGCGGCTGTTCCACACAGCCCGGTCCATCACTGGGCGTCGGCTAAGATGGTAGTTGTTGGATGCATGCATGAAGATGTAGAATTATGACGTTAAAGATCTTCCTGAAGTTTAGGTCCCAGTTACCCCCTTTCCATCAGTGCCTGTACCTAGTCAGAGCAGGGCCACCCCACACTGGCCTTTATCATGAATAACGCCTCATCTCATCCAGGCCATAGAACTGTATCATCTGGGTAGCAGAAGTGATGCTCGGAGCGTCTGAAAATTACATTCCCAGCAGTGCAGAAGAGGGGGCTGGACAGTAAAGTGTTGTTTAAGGGCATTAGGGCTCAGGATCACATTACAGCAAGGATGCTCCTCTTGGCCAGCACCCCCAGTTCTGTCTCAAAAGCAAATCTAGTAACTTAGGGGACGGCTGTGTGCTGCATTGTCTCTGTGCTTCACAGTTTCATCGAGGTTCCAGTAAAGCCACGTGCCCCTGTCCCCCAGAAGCCAGCCTGCCGTTCCTACCTGAAGTTTGCGAAGCTGCTTGATCACTTCATCCCGGGCTTTGTTCGCAGCCTCGATCTGAGCCTCAAGGTCCTTCAGGTCTATCTCCATCTTCTTCTTCGAAGCCACAGCCAGTGCCCGCTGTTTCCGCTCATCCTCCAGCTCTGCCTCGAGCTCCCGCACCTGAAGGACGGTGTTGGATTACATTACCCCGGGCTCCCGCTACTTCGCAGAGGCCCCTGTTACCAACCATTCCCCATGCCTTACTGACAGAAAGCTCAAGGGCTGTTTAGTTCAGAAGGTCTTGGGAACACCCCAGGGGACAGGCCCGCCTGCTGGTAGCTACTAGGAAGACCTTAGGCTCACAGTTCAGGAGACTCAAGTCAGAAAGATAGGAGGCACAAGATAATGATTGAACACATAGGAAAGGCGCACAGTGGTCCAGAGGCCAGCTGAACAGGCCTAACCTTAGCTAACTGTGCCCTGGAGCTATGGGGAGCCAGGTCTGACTTATGTGCGTGGCAGACCTGGGATTCAGGCCCCAGAGGCCTCAGGCTTTTGGGCTTCAGACCAGGCAGAAGCCCCACTTCATAGACCAGCAAAGGGAAGCTAGAGCTGTGCAGCTAAGGACGCACGAGACGCTTCAGAGAACACAGGAGGAGGAGAGGAGGAGTACACAGACAGCCGGGGAAGAGCAACCCCCACGGCCACTCAAAAGGGGCGTTCCCAAGCTTTCGCTGTACCACCGACTGAATGGTGCAGCCCTGGTTACTTGTACTCTTGTGTGAGGCAGGGAGGGAGGGAGGTGAAGGGAGAGGGAGGGAGGGAGGGGAAGAAAGAGGGAGGGAGACAGAGAGAGGTTGATTGATTTTTTATCATTTCAGTCCAATCCTAATGCCCACACCAGCAATGAACTAAAACTGTCCAGACTGGGAGCTGGGTCAGCGTGAGTCCCTGGAGCTGTGCTGTGAGCTTCCCGGTCTGTCCTGCATTCCCATTCACCCAGGAAGTACTCCCAATAGTGTACGCAGGTGCCCTAGGTGATCATGCAGTGGGGGCTCTGAGCAGATCACTTGTCATTAACCGGGAGTGGGAGCAGCAGAGTGGGAAGGGAGGTGCTCTCCTCTCCAAGGGGGGACCAAGAATCTGTTGTACCTGCTCCTACAGATAACCAGGTGGGGGAAGGGACAGGACAGTTGCTTCCACTGCGGTGAGATTCTCAGCACCTGACTACATGCTGCAGATCTGGCTCTGCTGCGCTCAGGGCAAAGAGGTTCTTTAGATGTGGAAACTGCCCTGAGATCCTTGAGGTGTGCTTTCAGATATGTCTGCCAATCCTTGGACAGTTTGTCCTTGAAGAGGCAGAGCTGAAGTCCTGTGTGGGCTGGGCTTGGGGACTCACTTCTAGAGAACAGGACGAAAGGACGAACTGTAAAGGCACGGCTCTTGGCAGGGTTGCTGAGGCGCCTTCCCGGGCCGGGCGGGTGAGCTCAGCTCCTCCAGCCCAGCCAGGCCGCCCCTCAGAAACAGGGTCACCAGAAAAGTGGCTTTAACTCACTAAATTTCATGTAACTTAGTCAACAATAAAGAATGAATCAAGTTAATGTTAATGAAAAAAAAGTAGTAAAATAAAATTAAATATAAACCCTGTCTCAAAAAACCAAAAAAAGGGGCTGGAGAGATGGCTCAGCGGTTAAGAGCACTGACTGCTCTTCCAGAGGTCCTGAGTTCAAATCCCAGCAACCACATGGTGGCTCACAACCATCTGTAATGGGATCTGATCGCCCTCTTCTGGTGTGTCTGAAGACAGCTACAGTGTACTTACATATAATAAATAAATAAACCTAAAAACAAAAAAAAACAAAAAAAAAACAAAAAAAGAAAATTAAATATAAATCAAGACTTGTTTCCATGAACTCCAAGGGACACTCAAAGTATCAAATGTCATTTTCAAAGTAAACACACACACACCTCAGAAACATCAATAATAAAATTCATTACGGTCTATTTATTTAAATATTTTATGAGTGCTCTATCTATATTTAATGATATGCATGCCTACCTAAAGGCCAGAAGAGGGCGCCAGACCCCATTAGAGATGGCAGCGAACCACCAHGTGGGCTGAGGATTGAACTCACGACCTCTGAAAGAGCAGCCAGTGCTCTGAACCACTGAGCCATCTCTTCAGCCCAATCATAAGATTCTTTTTAAGCTTAAAAAATTAAATATAAGCCAGGCACTTGGAATTAAACTCTGAGTTTGAGTACCTTGTCCTCAAGAACCAAACCAACCAAGCAACCAACCAAACACACACACACACACACACACACACACACACACACACACACACACACACGAAATTAAATATCAACCCTTTTCTTTCTCCCCAAAGGATGTCCCCTTTAAGGGTGGGATGTGGCTCAGTGGTCAAGCACTTACTTAGTATGTGCAAAGTTCTGGGTTTGATTCCAACCTTCCAAAGGGGGTGGGGTAATTTAAGGAGGCCATGATATCTGAGTGATGGGACCTGCAGTGTCCCCCCCCCCCCCATCTGCTGGTTCCCTATGCTCACACCCTGAGTACTCCGATGGCTTTCCTTTCATAGACAGCCTAGCAAGCACCAGTGACATTGGAGAAAGAGAATATCTAAACCATTCACTGCCAGACTCAACATTTCCTCCAGCTAATGCTTCCCAGTGTCAACTACAGGGCTGAATGCTGGGCCGTCCACGAGAGCCCGCGGGCCAGGCCCTGACGGCCGCGCCCCCCTCTGCCCACCTGCTTAAGCAGCAGCCGCTTCTTTTCTTCATTCTGCTCGTCTCGGGTTTGCAGGTCCCTCTCGAACTGGGCCTTCATGGCCTGCATGTTGACCTCCAGGCGCAGCTTGGCGTCCTCGGTGGCCTGCAGCTCGTCCTCCAGCTCCTCCAGCTGCGTCCTCATCTCCTCCACCTGCTGCTCCAAGGCGCGCTTGGACTTCTCCAGCTCGTGGACCTACGGCATAGGAGGCAAGGGAACCGGTGTGCAGAGGCTGCTGTTCTCTGGATCAGAGACGTGACCTAGCCCCGCACTTTTAATCAGAGGAGATCACTCACAACGGAGAGGCCCCCGAGTGACCTGCGACAGGCAGTCCGAGAAGCAGGGCATGGCCTTGAGCTCTGACCTTTCTCTGAACAGTGTCCCCTACAAGGACGAGCCTTCTGAGTCTGGAACTGTACCGAGGACCTCCACCTCCCGTCCCGGCTAACATGCCTGACCTCCTGAAACACACCTATGGGCTGTCACACATTTGGGGCTCACGATCCCATTAGCTTCGCAGGGGCATGCAGCAGAACTTAGGAAGGCCCGTTTCCTAAGTTGTGTTTGGCCACTCAGCGGTCACCATGAGCGTGAGTGTTGGCTACTGTGGAGAAAGTGACTACGGAGGCACTGGAGACCCCTCTTCACTTTTACATGGTTGGAGCCGCCCTGGCTATGCTCTTCTTGGCCATGGAGCTATACGCAGAAGGCCCGGCAGGATGGGGGCGGTCTCCATCACCTAAGATATGGTCAGACGGCTTCCGTCCTGTACAGACAACACCTCTCTTTATGGTTGTTTCCCCGCATGTGGTAACAACAGGGGAAGCAGGGCACGGTGATGCAGAGGCTGGGGACTCTGAATGCAAGGCCAGCGCTGGCGGTTCTACAGAGCGAGTTCCAGGACAGCCAGGGCCATTACACAGAGAAGCCCTGTCTCAAAACCTCAAAATACTGGACGTTGGGAGAAGAGCCACGCAGAACGTCACCTTTGAATTGTAGGTCCAGATTTACCCTTCAGCTCTCTGCTAGTCAGATACTGAGGGAGGACACAGGGACTAGCATGGGCACACGTGAGAGCGCACAGAAATCTCTGAACTGTAAGTTCTAACAGTTACTGACACCCTGGAGGCCGGCACCTAGGCCTCAGGGAGGCCGGGTGGGGAGTGGAGGAACTGTACTTCGGATCCCACAAACCTCTTTTCCCAGGGCACCTTGGAATCTCTGTTGTAAGCACAGACAGTGCAGACCTTGCGGAGAGGTCCCTCTGCCAGGATGAACTGGGCAGGGAGGGCCAGGGTAAGGAGCAACATCTGGCTACCTGCTAGGGTTGCTGCAAGAATTCCACATCTGGGGCCGGGGGAGATGGTCTCAGCAGTAAGGAACAGAGTGCTCTTCGGGAGGACCTGGGTTCAATTAGCAGCCCACACGGCAGCTCACAAGCACCTGCAGGTCTAGTCCCCAAGGATCCAATGCCCTCGCCTGCCCAAGGGCACTGGGCATGCGCGCACACACAGACATGCCTGCAGGATTTCCACATATCTTGGCCCAGGTGAATGAGAATAGATTGGCCCCTATCTGCCTCCAGGACGGGGCTCTAGCAGGCTCTGCTGTGGGCCCGTGTTTCAGGCCTTCTGTCCCTCGCAACTACAGGTGACTTACATTCTTCCCCACGTCGTCTTTAGAGCTCATCAGGTCTTCCATGTCTGCTCGAAGCTGCTTGTTCTGCCTCTCGAATTCCTCTTTGGCCTCCAAGGCCTCCTCAAGGGCCCGTGCCAGGGAGAGCGCTTTGGTTTCTTTCTCTCTGGCCTCGGCTTCAGCCCGGTCCCTCTCTTCCGCATAGCGAGCAGAGATGCCCTTCTCTTCTGCCAACAGCTGTGTGAGAGCAGAGCACAGTGAAAATGCCACTCACTGAGCTAATCACCCCCCCACGCCCCTGCAGGCAACCATCCATGTGCACCCCAAGGTGGAAACTGGAAAATTCCAACCTGCCAGCATGGGACAGGTCACAGTGAAAACACACGGTGTGCAGGCTGTAAGGACATGCTCATGTGAACGTGGATTTTAGGCTGACACTTAGGTCCCGCCCATATTATATAGACACACATGTTCCCAAAGGAGACATGTCAAGTCCGAGACAGTGCTGTCCTAAGAACCCTGTGCAGGACTCGTGGGCACCCCACACTGCCTTTTTATGCATTCTAAACACCGTGTAAATATGTATTACTTTTAAATAAGAAAGGATTGTCTAAAACCAAACCCCAAAGCAAAGTGACAGCCTTGTCAGGATGTGGACCTAAGGGCCCGTGGCCCGGCAACCCCGCACCTGGTCGAACTTCTTCTGTTTCTTCTCCAAGTTGGAGACGATCTGGCGCTGGTGGTCCAGGTCCACCGTCAGGTCGTCCAGCTCCTGCTGCAGCCGGTTCTTGGTCTTCTCCAGCTTGTCATAGGCCAGGCCCTTCTCCTCCAGCCGCTGGCTCAGCGCCTCCACGTCCTTCAGCAGCTTCTTTTTGGCTTCTTCCAAGCTCTCAATGGTTCCCAGGTCATCGTCCACTTTCTTCTTGGTGTCAGCCAGCTAGGGTTTGGGTAAGGATGCAAGGGTCATAGAAGGACTCCTCTGATATTCGCATTTCAAGAATAAACACTGTTTTCAAGATTATAAACCAGCACGGTATGATTTTAACACAAGTCCCGGGACAGGACCCTTAGCCAGGCTGTAAGGTGGCAGCTGCACTGGAACCCCATGGAAGCCACGCTTCTGTCCCTAAAGGCTGTGAGGGTGTGAAGAGGACTTCAGTGTCTGGCTGGGTCACAGAAAAAAATAAACCATGTAACGAGCTTAATTTAGTTCAACCTAATTAGCTGTCCCAAATGCAGAGACAGAGTTCATGCGGCCAGGCCACCGCTGTCCCCGCACACATCTAGGGCACTGCTGCTCCCCAAAACGACACACACCTGGGACTGCAGGGCCAACACCTGCTTCTCCAGGTTCTTCCTGGCCTCCTCTTCCTCCTCCTGCTGCTCCTGAAGGCTGTTCTTCTCCTCCTCCAGCTGCCGGATCCGACTACTCAGGTTGAGTTTCTGCCGAGTCTCCTCCTGAAGGAGCTCCTGTGTGTTTAAGAGTGGGCGTCTAGGTTACCTGCAGCCAACTCGGGGCTCGACCCCACCAGAAGAACAAAAGACCCAAAGGAAAGCACCTCCATGGACAAGAAAGAGCCAGCAACCCGAGCAAACACCCACTCTGCCAGGTTCTGGTGACGCTGTTCTGCCTTCCACACATGCAGTTCCTGCTGTAGTCTCTCCCTCCTCACTCCCAGCACTCAGCAGGCATTTCTCTTTAGGATAAGTCTCAGCCACCCCGTTGATCATTTTTCCTTCCTATTTTTAGTTTGACTGACTTCCTGAAACCTACATGCATCCACATTTGCTGCTTTCAGAGGGGACACTTTTCAAGGTGACACATGGCGTTTGCCTCCTGTTGACATCCTGACCAGGCTGCTCTGGGCCTGCACTGGATCCTGAACTTGTCCCTAGAAACTTCATTACTCTGTGTCTATCCGAGACTTTTACCCCCATATTCTGAGCCCCTCACCCCAAACGCAGACACAGTGTTTGTCTCGTTGGCTGCTCCATCACGGAATTGCATTCAGCATGTGCTCTGGGCACATATGTAACATTCCGACATAACTTCAGAGCTTTATTTATTTTATACCCATCCTATCAGTTGGCCAAACTCTGTGGTTTCAAACTCTATCCCTTGCTCCCCCCAAGAGTACCTGTGTGTCCTGTAGTTGAGATTCGAGACCAGCTGCATCCTTAGCAAACTTAATACCTTTCTTCTCTGCTTCTTCCAGAAGGGTTGAGACATTATCCAGCTCATTCTGCAAAGGGGTAAGGATAAATTCAGTTCCATGGTGAGAAAAAAGATCTATCATTATAGCTCTTAGAGAACACAGAGAAGCGCATGAGTGTGCACATACGTGATAATTGTTACTAGCAAATTCAGTGACTGTTTACTACCCAGAGTGGAGCTCAGACCTGCTCCGCAGCCGCCTCCCCACGTCTCTGGTGGAAAGGGCAGGGGGCACTTGGACCCTGTGATTCTCTTGGTATTTTACTTTGACCATGAAAAGACAAAATAAAACCACATCAGCTGGAGGATGTGAAGGGCCAGTTTGGGCCAACAGCTGTTTTCTTTCATGTCAATTTACACTAGGTACATACTGGGGGCACATGGACTTTATATCCTTACAGAACTTGACATTAAGGGCCTCCGAAGGAAATATCGTGCTAGTAGTCAGCTAAAATGTTTCCAGCTTAGGGGCAGGTGTACGTTCAGTGTGAGTACAGAGTTGCTGACGATCAGATTTTAGCAATAGTGTGATACCCCCCCCCCCATCTCCTCCTCAATGAAAGATGTCTGAAGACGGGCGGGAGAGATGGCTCAGACTGTAAGAGCACTGGCTGCACTTCCGGTACCCACATGGTAGCTCGTAATGTCTGTGACTCTGATCCTAGGGCATTGCCCCCTCTTCTGACCTTGGTGAGCATCAGGCGCACAGGCGATACACAGACATTCATGTGGACTGTGCAGCGGTGGCGCACACCTGTAATCCTAGTACTAGGGAGGCAGAGGCAGAGGCAGAGGCAGAGGCAGGTGGGTCTCTGTGCGAGCTTATCCTGGTCTAAGAGCAAGTTCCAGGACAGCCACGGCTACACAGACAAACCCCATCTCAAAAAAATGCACGTACTCACGCGTGCATGCTCAGAACAATTTTTTTTTTAAAAGGGGAAAAAGTCTAAGATGTCTTTTTATTATTATTACTATGATTATTTTTTCTTGAGAGTGCTGTGCATATAGAGAGAGAGTGGAGGAGCAGGGTGCCCTGCCCTCCCTTGTCTTCTGGTTATATTATCACGGGGAGCTATTGGAAGGCACCTCGTGTGTTTCTATTACTTTTGTAGCAGCGTCCTCCCGAGAGCTCATCTTTCCCTGCTCTCCGTGCAGGTCAGCTACCGGGGAAGAGCTCTGGTGTTAAGAGGACCGCCAGAGAGGAGGCCCTTAGCTCCTGTGACCCACCGCCTCCTAGCCCAGCCTGTGGAGCTGTGTGAGGATGAAATGGGGGAAGTGGCTACGTCCCCAGGAGCCCAGTGCTTCCTGGGAAACCACTGACGCCGCTCTCCTTGTTCATTCGTATCACCGACTCTAACAGCTCCTTTCAGGAACACCTTCTGAGATCGAGAGCCCCCACAGCCACACCCCGGGCACACAGGGATATTCTGTACACGGCAGGCCAGAGGCTTTCTCCTTAAAAGGCCTGCCTCTGACATCCCTGACTAGATCTGGAGAGTTGGATTTCACGCGGGTCCTACAATTCCCTAGGTCCACTGTGCCTAGACTGTCTGGGCAAACCACGGGGCCTGTGCTGAGTACCCGCCGTCCTTCCAGGCACAGGGTCTACATGACCGACATCTCAGCAACAGCCTGCTTTGCTGAGTGTCTGACCGGATCCCTGAAGGGTACCACCTGACACACTGTCCCCCCCACCCCCCACCCCCGGCTGGCCACGATAGTCTGCTGGCTCCAGCTCCCTTCCCTGTCCCGTGTTCCTTCACTAGAACAGACCAGTGACCCACAGGGAGACCTCAAGTGTCTGCGACAACCAGCCTCTGTATTCTGTGCAGTGGGGCAGCGGCACAAACGCCTCTTTCCTAACACAGGCTCCTCTGGGAGTCACTTCACTGCTGCACCGGAGTCCGTTACTAGACACTGAAGGTGTCTCTGACCCGGTGCCTTCGCACACACTTGCCCATGCGCGGCTTCATTTCTCTAGGGAAGATGAGAAAGACACTGATTTCGAGGGTCCCGGGGTAGTTAGCTTTATGGTTTACAAAGAACCTGTGCCAATGTAGCACTTTAARCTCTTCTGTGCACAGCCAGCTCTTGAGTTTACTGACTAAGGCGAAGGTGAAAAGCACTCAGCTGCAGCCGCACKGGCCAGGGCCAAACTCACCCGTCTTACCCTTTAAAGGGATTGTTTATCTTAACACACACACACTCAAGAATTCCCGTATTTARTTGTGACAGTACTTTCCAGGTATGCAACAGAGCACCTGAGTCCATACCTGTAGCTTGTTGGCCTTCTCGGCCAGCTCTGCCCTGAGCCTGTCKCCCTCTGACACCTTGGCGTGGAGCTCCTGCACCTGGGCATCCAGCTTCTTCCTCTTGTGCTCCGACTCCGCCTTCACCTGCTGCAACACCTTCACCTCGCACGCCAGCTCCTTGTTGTCTGTCTCCAGGCCCTGTTTGTTCTTCTCCAGATTGGCTTTGAACTAGGAGAGGGGAGGCAGGAACTCATCAGCGGCTGTCTTACAACACTCTATAGAAAGCGCTACTTKTGTCTGCAGAGTTCTGTGGGCGYGCAGTGAGCCTACGATACCACGTGCTGGAGGGGGCCTGAGCACACCCACTGTCCTGAGTTGCCAGGGTTCTGGGTGTAGCACCTTGTGAGTTGTCGCAGCCCTAACTATGGACTGAGAGAACTCATCGGACTGTGTAATTCTGCTTGTCCATATAGGGCAGAGGGAAGAAACTACGTGCCTTCGGTAGCAAGTTGTTAGAAACATTTTTCCGAACTTACTGAGTTTGGAACAGGGGTTGGGTTTCTCTGAGCCACTGGCTGAGGTTAGAGACGAGGCTACCCAGGGCTTGGCCACAGAACTTGGCTTTAATCTGTCTTTCCAATTACTAAGCTGGGTTACCTAAGCTTGTGTTGAGCCTCAGTTTCCTTATCCTTTAAATGACAATGACAGTGCTGAAGCCAGGACTCTCAGAGAGTACTAAACAGCAGAGAGTGACCCTCACTAACTGACACCATCATCCTGCACAGGGAAGGGTGGCCGTAGCTAAGTGGAAAAGAGAAAGGAGGGGGACAGAGGCAAATTGGCAGGAAGTCTGTGGGGAGGCAGGAGGAAGGCGGTCCACGTGGGAGAGCACAGCAGAGTGAGGAGTGGGGTGTGGAAGGGCAGGAAGGGCTGACAGGGGGCCTATTGCTCCTGGCCCCAGCCGAGAGGCACAGCGTGCTCCGCAAAGGCTGGGAGCAGGCTAGTGTGGGGGATGGTCTGCCTTAGGGCGGGGTCTCTGGGAGGGACGCGGCACCGGCCAGGGCCCTTACCCTTTTAGCCTGTTCCAGCTGCTCGGAAAGCTCCTCCAGCGCCGTGGCATGCCTCTGTCTCATGTCCTGGATCTGAGCTTCGTGGTTCTTAGTTTCATCCTCAAGAGCCTTCTTCAGCTCTGCCACTTCCTGCTCACGTTTTGTGCTAGAGACATTTTTTTTTTAAGTATGAAGATCRGAATTGGCAAGCAATGAAATTAAAACCCATTTATGTGCTGTTCCTGCTTAGTAAACCTTCAGGAAGTCCTCTGTCAACAGCAGCCATGCACTCGCTCTCCAGTAAGCGGGCATGGTCATCACTCTGACACCAGACATCCTTCTAGAAGCAGTGCCACTCCACACTGACCTACAGCCAGGATTCAGTGATCCCCATAAAGGCYGTCTAGACCTTCTATGCAGTGTGCTTAACACGATGCCAAGCCTCCTCGTCTAGCCGACTCCCTGAGGTAAATCCCACAAGGCTTGCAGCAGCAAAGGTGGTCCACACCATAAGCAAGCCTCTCGTCACCCTTGTGAAGAAGCAGTTTCAGGTAACTAATGTCTGTCCTTCAGCC
>BDUI01001137.1:43713-57782 GCA_002335545.1 Apodemus speciosus
AATGGAGTACTATTCAGCCATTAGAAACAATGAATTCATGAAATTCTTAGAGAAATGGATGGAGCTGGAGAACATCATACTAAGTGAGGTAACCCAGTCTCAAAAGAATACCCATGGTATGCACTCACTGATAAGCGGATATTAGCCTAGAATTTTGGAACACCAAAGACACAATCCACCTATCAAATGATGTCTGAGAAGAAGGAAGGAGTGGACCCTGATTCTGGAAAGGCTCAATGCATCAGTGTAGGGGAATACCAGAACAGGGAAGTGGGAAGAGGTGGATGGGGGAACAGGGTGAGGGAAAAGGGCATGTGGGACCTTTGGGGAGCGGGGAACCAGGAAAAGGGAAATGAAATGTAAATAAAGAATATATCCAATAAAAAATTAAAAAAAAAAAAGAAAGAAAGAAAGAAAGAAAGGAGCTGCACCAGTAACGGCAAGGCACATGAGGCACAGAGACTCCCCAGGAGAATGAACTGGACCAGACTGGTCCTTCACGGTCTCAGCAAAGGGCTGTGTGCTGGAATGCAGGGAGTGAGCTCAGGCAGCTGTGGGTCCCCAAGAGTCATGCAAAGCAGATTTGAACTTCCGGGAGTCATTATTCTGGAGCAAAACCATTATATGAGAACAGAAAGACTAATGACAAAACATGAAACTGTTCTTTTTAAAGAAGACAACTCTCCAGTTGGTTGTTTCATGAGTCAAAGCTAGAAAATACTCTTAAGTCACCCAGAATAGCAAGGCTGAAATGGCATTTCTCACTGATCCCCTGCTTTACTCAGCATCCCTGGCCCAAGTACCTCCTGCTCCCCCAAATGAAATCCACTCTTGGCCAGAAAAAAAAAAAAAAGGTTCTGAGGATACTGAGAATGAGTCATACAACAAAGTTCCAAAAATACACGGGGATGAACCACGCATGCGGCCAGAGGACACTCAGCTCAAGGTGAACACCRCACTCTGGCCTGTGGGTAACCAGGCCCAACACAAAGCAACCCTCCTGGTTTATCATTTTTTATTTTCTTAAAGGAAGTCTTTCTACATAGTTCCAGCCTGTCCTTGAAGCTAAGGCTAGCCTCAAGCTCAAGATGCTCCTTTCTCTGTCTCCTAAACACCCGTGGACGGTGCTTTTAAGCTGTGCCCAATTTACGTATATCTACAGTTCACAGTAAAATATTGTTTCTCCACTAATTCAAAACTGCCCATTAACCATACATTTGTTCCCTGCTCAGTCCTGTTTAAAGTACCTCATGATAACAGGTCTGCACAGGACGCTAAGAACCCTCTGCACTGTACAGACAYGCGGCGTTGTTCTTAAGAGACAGTCACACATGGAGCCACGTTTCTGGAGACAGATGTACCCGAGAGCATCTATGGAGTCCAATTTTATTTTAGTGTTTTGCAATGTATTTTTATTATTTTAAATTATATATCTGTGTGTGACTATGTATACTTGAGTTCTGTGTGCCCTTGAAGGTCAGAGGCATGAGAACACTCCGGAGCTGGAGGGAGTCACCTCACATAGTCCAGAGCAGCAAGTGTGCCTAACTGCCGAGCCAGCTCTCCAGCCCCACTCCAGGGTTCTTCAGACATCATTTCTAATTCCGCACACATTAATCTTTCCCATCTCTAAAGTTCTACACCATATAATTTAAAGAATAGAATTGGTATTTTATTCCAGAAAGCATTTTCTAATCAAGTTCTATCTGAGTTTCATGACCCTATTCTAGATGGTCTACCGTTTTTATCTTCATGGACGACATACTTCTAGAACCCAGCCAGCCCCCGTCTGGAAACCATGGCGTACAAGTGGGCAGGAGTGAGAACCTAGGGCTTGAAGGGCTTGCTCACCCAGGACCAGGCGTCAAGACCATGCAGAGCAAACATTATCCATGACTTTAAAGTCTCTCACATTAACACATTCCTGTGGCTGTCATATTGACCCTTTACTGGGGAAAACTGCCAGTTGTTAATAAATGCTAAATGATGGCAATGAATTAAATTCCAGGAAAAAAGAAAATTCTTAACAGATTTTTAAGTTTTCCTTTTTTTAAATTATTTTTTTAAAAATTATTTTATTCATATGAATACACTGTAGCTATCTTCAGACACACCAGAAGAGGGAATCAGATCTCATTACAGATGGTTGTGAGCCACCATGTGGTTGCTGGGAACTGAACTCAGGACCTCTGGAAGAGCAGGCAGTGTTCTTACCCGCTGAGCCGTCTCTCCGGCCCCAATTTTTAAGTTTTCAGTGTATAACATTATTAGAGAATGCCCCTGCAGTGCTGGGGAGCCACTATCTGACATTGTTAAGGAGCACTGTTAAGGTTCCACTGTAAAAAAAAAATTTAATAAGGGACTTAAATATTCTTTCTTCCAGTGATACAATTTTGTCTCACTTAGAACAAGAAATCCTCATAGGCTATTTTACAGAAAAACTAACTTCTGAAATAAAGGACATAGAGTAAAAGAATCTTTCCTTGATAGCAAGTTGTCATTATTAACATATAAAACTATTTATAACACTAATCTGTGCTTCATAATAATTTTCTCCTTTAGAAATCTTCATTTGAAAGGAACCCAACACCCTTTTTTTCTGATGTCACAGGATATATATTCTCCTATGTCTGTATCAGTCTCCCAATCTACTGAGCACAAGGGACACTATTAACTAGCGGTACAGAGCTGGCTTCTAGGGGCTGCTCCGGCGAGAGCCTGCGTGCGGCTAGGAAGTGTGCCCAGAAAGCTCATCCTGCTTTCTTTTATTTTAAGTTTGATTTTTGGACTGGAGCTGTGTAAGGTTGGGGTTATAAAAAATGACTTCTGCATAATTTATAGTTAACTATGTCCTCAGGTGAGGCTGCCAGGGAATTTCAGAGAAATCCTTTATTAAAATATTTATTTAGATTTCCTATGGATCGAGTACTATAGACAAGGAAATAAATAAAATACTTCTCACAAGTGTGCAATCCAGCTGCCAGGGAAGGACGTCACAGAGAGCTCACTGGGCGTGAGAAAGGGAGAGACAGAGTAACTGCAAGCAGCAGGCTGCACAGGAGTGTGCATGGAGCGCAAGTGTGTGCCGCCTCTGGAGGTGCACAGCAGGCTGCGGAGAGTCAGGAAGAAAGGAGARCAGCAGATGAGACCAGAGAGGAGGGGAGGGGAGGGCAGGGCAGACGGAGATGGCTAAGGTTAAGTGTGTTACTACAGACTTTCCATGACAAGAAATGTTACCTGGGAAATGATCGTGTATGACATTTAGAACATTTTCTTAAATGGCAAGTGCAGAAAATGGTTTGTCATGGAGGAAAAAAGGTAGGAAGAGGCATCATCAGGCTCCATCAGCAGACTGCTGACAAGAGGGTGGAGGCCCAGGGCAAGAGGAACAACAAACAGCTGCAGGCCTTGCTTTGCTGACCTGTCAGGAGCACAGGCAGTCAGCTGAGTTTGGTCTCCTCAGTAACACAGGGAAGTGATTTTAGTCCCAGTGAGTTTGAGGCATGAAGAAAGTGGAATCACCGGCGAGACAGGGACTGTTTATTTGGGGTTTGGGAACTAGGAGTGCAATCTATGGTAAAGACAGACTKAGGGAATCACCTTATTTCAGCTCTGACTGAAGCCCACAACAGAGGAAGATTATACAGGAAAAGGGGGTTCTCTCCTGATCACATGATCTGTGTGGTATACAAAATAAAGAATGCCTATACCTTGGTATTTGTAGTCAGAGGCCTTGTCAGTTTTCTGTCACGGTGACAAAAACACCAGAGAAAGGTAACTTAAGGGAGTGCACAGTTATTTTGCCTCATGTGTTCAGAGTTGGCAACTGGGTTCTCTGTTTCTGGACCTGTGGTGATGTCGAAGAGTATGGTGGGAAGGAATTGTGCAGGAAAGTTGCTCCCCTCACTACGGACAGAAAGCAGAGCGGTGGCGGAGACCAGAGCCAAGACAGGCCCTTCCAAAACATGCCTCCTGTGGCCTTCTTCTCTAACAAACCCTGACTCCAACAGCCCATCGCCTAGGAACTAATCAAATGGGGGGGGGGGAGACGTACTAATAACAGTGGTAAAATCTAAAAATCAGGTAAATTAAATTATATGGACCTTGGAGAAAGAGATTTTGGTATTTGGAGATGTTAAAAGTTACTGTTTATGACAAAGTTTAGCAGAAGCATACAGTTTTCACAGATGTCATCAGTACAGCAGGGACCTCTGCGATCCAGTGTGATTCATATTGAGGGGAGAAGAAGGGAGGGGAGGGGAGGGAGTGGTCTGCTCAAGGTCACACTGTGGCTGTCGCAGGAGCCTCTACAACACTGCCACCCGCAGCCGCAGCCCCTCACCCACCCCATATTGGTGACTGACACTCAACGGCTGTACTGCTAAGTCTGTGGGAGAAAATTCCAAATTTATCTTTTTACTCTTTCCTCCCACTCTCTGTCTGTCCCCCTCCCCCCCAGCATGCCTCTTTCTGTCTGAAGTGTGTTCAGGAATAGGACCTTTCTCCTGTCTGGCCCTGATGGAAGCAAGAGCCCACCAATCAGTTGTGACAATTTAATTTTGGAGAAGGGATTACTTAGCACAGGCTTAAGGTATGTATTTCTGACCCCTTAGATCTCAAACATTTAAAATAACATTTTGTGTTTTTTAATTAAAACCTAACAGATTTTCTTGGGTGGGTTTAAACATGCCTCGTAGAAAATGCCTCCATCAAAGGCCAAACACTCTTATCCCACAAGTGTAACTTAAGGATCTGATGTGAAATTTCACTGGACATTTTGGTAATGTTTCCAAGTAGCAAAAGTTTCTCCAACAGGCCCACCAGGGTGTGAGAGCCACGATATCATTGCTACTGAGACATTCCCAGGGTCTCTGAGCCAAGTGAGACTCTCAGTGGAACATTCAACAGGAAACGTTAACAGAGCAGGAGACCCGTGCACAGAGCATTTGACATGGGATAAACCAGAGGTTGAGCCATCACTRTCTTCTCTTAGGCTTCGGCTGGCTGGCTAATTTGTTTCTGTTTTTGTCTTAAATGAGACTTTCGAGAAAAGTCCAAACCTCTTGACAATAGCAGATATATGGGCACATAGATATTTGTTCACAAATTAAATAAAATGTCAAAAGTGCTTTTCAATAGAAGCCACCATTTTGCCTGAGAACTGGTGGTTTGGCATATGACTTGTAGGTGCAGCAACAAACTTCTTGTGTGATGACAGCCCCAGCTTACCACATGYCATGCCAGAGAGGAGTATGTACATCAAAATCCAAAGTATTACATTTCTTAGTGTCATAGGAAAGACACAAGTATGGAATGCAAATCAATGCCTCATTGCTAAAGCTCACACAAAACAGCAGCACAAACAGAAAAAAGAGGGTTAAGTCAGCCTCCTGATTAACAGTTCTGATTATTTAAGCTTTGAGCAATTAGGATGACTTCTCAATTCGAGAAGTCCTGCTAACCAGGAAGTGCTGGTGGTAGAACTGGAACTCTAAGCTGCACATTTATTCTTCTATGCACTCTAAAATGTCACATTTAGGTGACAAGACTGAATTACTTTCTAAGATAACTTTAACCAGCTAGGAGAGAAAAATCCTTGGATTTTTTATATTATTGTGAGGTTTGTTAAAAATTTCTCTAATTATGGAGATATTTCTTAAAAGACTTAACCAAAAACAAGCAACAGAAACAGGAATATAAATAATTTGAGGACAGTTACTCATTCATTTATTTTGTGTATGTGTGACTGCGTGGGTGGAGGTCAGAGGTCAACCTGCAGGAGTGAGTTCTACCCTTCCACCAGCCTGTCCTGGGGACTGACTCAGGTTGTCAGGCTTGAGGCAAGGGCCATCTTACCAGCTCAATTACAAGGTTTTAAAATGTATAAATACGGTACTATTCACATTTAATGGTTTATAAGATGCTGGCATAATCAACATGGCGGAGCACACGAGGCACCACTCCAGTTTCTCCTCACTACCGTGAAGCAAATAGTTCTGAGTGTAAATAAATGCTGAGATAAAGTCAAATAGTCCATCAAGAAAATCCTGTACAAGGTTTATTGTGTTTACTGGGAAAACAAACTCTTCCTAGCAACTATTTAAGTGAATCTCACAGATGCTACAGGAATTATTAGTGGCTTGTGATAAAAACAAAAAACAAAAAAACATGCATTGCTAATACTATATCCTGACTCTTTGATTTCCAGTCTGCTAGCAAGTCCCCCAATAGGAACTATCAATAGAATCCCTGACAACAGGAACCCCTGACAGCACTCCAGTGCAGAGCGGCCTGCTGCATCTGGAAGGTTTGCCAGCCCACACCTGGGGCTGGTCGGGGCCCTGCAGCGGCTCGCCGCTTTGCCTTTCTATCTCACTGCAGCTGAAATGCTCACTGCAATGTACAGACTCTGGTGTGGCTTTGAAGACGCTGCATACAGAGTTCGTCATACTCATTTTCCCAAAGGCTGTGAGCACAGGCGAGCCCACTGATCAGCTTAGCCGTGCGAGGGGAGGAGGCCTCTGCAAGGACGCGGAGAGTGTGGCATGTGGTGCTTAAGGAGGAGGAATGTGAAACTGTGCTTTTTATAATTTATTTTCTAGCACTGTGAACAAAGGCAATTTTACATCAATGCAAAAAATCATGACATGTCTACACATGTTTAAAAATATGCACATACAAAAATAAGACAGTGATTATGTTCTGGCAATTGACACACAAAAGCAAAGCTGAATTGCATACACACTGCATCAGGATCAAGTCTGCTGAGACTCCCCTTCCGCAGACAGGCGACATCCACACTATTCTGAGCGGTGCCTGTCTTTGCTGACTGAACAGCTGCATATATTCTGGGATTTCCAGAATGTTCTGTCTTTTTATGGTTATTTAATATCAGACAGATACAGACCAGGATGCTCTGAGTAGCCAGGTGACCCATCGGGTGACAGCTAGAGAGTGTCTGGTCTACAGCATCAAACCCACTCCAAAAATCTGTGTTGGACTGAGAGCTCTCTTTCTTGGGTCTAAAAGGAAAACCTCGAAAATCCACTTATCAGATAAAGTGTGTTTTAAATTTAAATTTTATTTTATTCACACGGGTATGTTGCCTATATGTGTGTATATGGGTCACTCGTGTGCTTGGTACCGGAGGAAGCCTAAAGAGTACAAGGAATTCCGAGAACTGGAGTTAGAGTTGGTTGTAAGAACAATATGGGTGCTGGGAAAAGATCCTGGGTCCTCCGGAAGAGGAACTTAACCACCGCGAGCCATCTCTCCAGCCTCAGCATGGAAAGGTTTGGTTTTTTTTCTTTTTAACAGATTAGGGGAACGCATCTTTAAAAAACAAACAAACAAACAAACAAACAAGCAAAGAAACAAACAAAAAACAAAACAAAAACAAAACCTCTTGCCTTTCCCCCAGGTGGACCCAGAGATGTATTCCCTTCATTAACTATAGTCTCGGCGGGCTAATGAACCGGCTGCGCATGCTCCGGCTGCGCACGCGCACGCGCACGCGCACGCTCCGCCAGCTGCTCAGCGAGACACGTACCTCTCTCCACAGCCCTCTGAGACAGATTCCACAGTTTACCAATGGAGATGCGATCTAAACACCTCAGAGTACGAAAGCTCTCCTTCACACACAGCCGGACTTTGTTAGATGGATGAAGAATGACTTACAGACCAGTGAAAGCATGCCACTGTCTTGTTTGGGAAGACCTTGGCCACACATTTAAGAAAGGGATGACACACTCCTCAGTGGCAGCTGACACCATTTCCTTTTATGCTTTTCAGTTTCTAGTAAGTAATTTCGTCTGCTAAAAATAATCAGGAAAATGATTCAAGTACAACTGTGCTCTTACAATACACAGTAAATAGCTTTAACATTCCAGGTTCAGAATAAGAAAAACTGAGTAATTAAAACCAAACAGTAAATAAATTTATGGATATATAAAGGATGGATAAAAAATAGCTTTGCTTGATATCTTATTTCAGCAATTTTGATTGACACTTTTCCCCCCAATACAGGTTTCTCTGTATAATAGAGCCCTTCTGTCCTGGAACTTACTCTGTAGACCAGGCTGGCCTCCAACTCAGAGATCAGCTCATCTCTGCCTCCCAAGCACTGGGACTAAAGGTGTGCGCTACCACACCTCGCTTTGAGTAACATTTTTAACAGTTTAAAACACAAAGATGTAAATAATAAATTACCAAAGTAAGTGACTATGTCTTTCAATTAAACATTTTATCAAACAAAGATTTATCTATTATGAAAGATTACAGCCAACACCAGAAAAACACTATGCAGATGAACGAGACGGCTCAGCAGGTGAGCACACCTACTATGGAGACCTGGTGACTCAAGTTTGATTACTGTGATTCACATGGAGGAAGGAGACCTGACTTCTGAGGGTTGTCTTCTGACTGTCACACGTGTATCACAGCTGTGTACCCGAGTACCGTGAGCTTAGGCTGGAGAGAGCACACATCAGTAGATACGCGCTTGTCGTGCAAGTGTGAGGACACACGTTCAGCCTCAAAGCCCTTTACAAGCACTGGCTAGGTGGTTGGCACTTCTCACCCAGGACTGAGGACAGCACACGAGAGTCGTGGGGGCTCTCTGGCCAGCCAGCCTAGCCAAACTGTCAAGCCCCAGACTAATGAAAGATCCTACTAAGAGACAGACAGGACGGCTCCCGGGGAATGACACTGTAAATATACGTGCACYAGCGCATGTGTTCGGACACACACACAAACACACATTCAAACACACATACACTCATGCAATACGTTTAAAATTGTTCTGTAACTAGCTGACTAGGCAGCCAAATCTCTGTGGGACCATTACATAAATTTAAAATAGTTCATTTCTCTAATAAATATTTTCATCTGTACAATGCCATATTTCTCTGACATTCCTAAAGAATGTGAAGTGCATCCCACTGGCGTCTAGCATTTTTAGTCATGAAAGTCTAGAGCATAATTATGAGTGACACACTCATATCAAATGTGAACTTTGCCCCTTTCTTTAACATGGGGCATGCCCAGAGCCTTCTGTCCCCTAAGGTCTTAGTTGTGAGGAGCTGGCAGGGACACTTTTCCGTCAGGGTGGTTGTGAGTGTGTGTGGGTGGGTGGGGTTTGTGCTTTGGTTTGGGTTGGCTGATTACTCTATCAACAGAAGAGGCAGGAGTGAGTGAGTGTGTGTGTGTGTGTGTGTATGTGAGTGTGTGTGTGTGTGAGTGTGTGTGTGTGAGTGTTTGTGAGTGTGTGAGTGTGTGTGTGAGTGTTTGTGAGTGTGTGTGTGTGAGTGTGTGTGTGTTTGTGAGTGTGTGTGTGAGTGTGTGTGTGTGAGTGTGTGAGTGTGTGTGTGAGTGTGAGTGTGTGTGTGTGAGTGTGTGAGTGTTTGTGAGTGTGTTTGTGAGTGTGTGTGTGTGAGTGTGTGTGTGTGTGAGTGTGTGTGTGTGAGTGTGTGTGTGTGTGTGTTTCATTATGTAGGGTATTACCACGGTGTCCATCCATATTGGCATGGGGCAAACTAACCCGTGGGGTATTGTCTCCTTTGCTCTTGAAGCTACATGGGCAGACTTATCACCTCTGCCCCCTCTGGGAGCACAGACACAGAGAGATTCTTCTCCACAGTCTCCAGGAAAGAAAGGGAAGGAGCCTGGGCAAGAAGTTCACTTGACTCTTAGTACACCCCACTATGGTCCCGTGGCCCTGCAGGCCTTGGCTCAGCCTACAGAAGCTTGGTAATGACCAGTGCATATGCCCTGTGATCTTCAAATGCAATGTRTTCAGAACCCCGACTCAGCTGCAAAAACGGTGGGTTAACACGGCACACAGCGGACTGAGGAAGCAATGCCAGTCTCTTTTCTGGAGGTACAACCATTCCCTGGGAACAGCCCCCTCAAGTCGCTTGCCTTGATTTTAATCTAGGTAAGGCAAAAGCAAAAGCAAAACAACACAAAACAAAATCAAAATAAACCAACCATTTTTCTTCTCTCCCCCTTAGACTGTCAACTTTAAAGTTTTAACTGTAAACTTAAGCATTCACTATACCCACCTGACTCTGTGGCTACAGACGGAGTGTCTGCCCAGCTGAGAAAGGCAGTTCTGGAGGGAACGGACAGACAGGTCTCTGTGGCCCTGTGCGCACTGAGGAGCACACTGACTTGTGCAAGCAGACACCATGGAAGGCCTACCCGATTCCTCATCAGTGAAAGGCCAGGCAGTCACCTCCTCCTCCTCTCCTCCTCCAGGGCCCACTTCCCCCTTCTTTATCTGCAAGCATTAACGAGCCGAGCCCATACCAGAGGCTCCTTAGGAAGCCTCCCCTGCAGCCATAAGCACCTGGTGTTGGGACTGGAGCCTAGAACGCTGTTTTGTTCTTGTGACTTGGCGGAACCTGGGACCCCTTCTGTGGACACGGGTGACAAACAGTTCTACAGCCACAGAAAGTCCTCCTCAGCACTGTGCTGCACATGCATTAATTTAAGGACTTCTCTGTGTGGCGTCAAGAAGAGAAGTTAGTATGTGGTGAAGGAGAGCAGATTATCTTGGGGAAGTCGCAGCATTTTGAGCACACTCGATGAATTTCATCTTAGGACAGACACGCTCTATTATACATCCTTGTTTTAGACAAACCGCTCCACCCGCTCTTCTACAGCGCAGGAACGCCYATCACTTGGCATGCCTTGGCAAGGCAGGCACATCAGGCAAGGACGGCTCTTAGTCACCTCACAAGTGCATCTTAACGGGATTCCCTGCTGTGGTGACAGCACAGCACTTACAATTATTTAAATATTTCCATAGCTCAAATATGTAAAAAAAAAATCACTTAGGAAAATCACTTTATAACAAAAATACAGGCCAACCATAATACACGAATCATGAGATTGAGATTGTAAAGGATACTTTACAATCAAAGGATCTTTCTTTGGATAATGTTTTAATCATGAAGCGACACCTAACAATAAGCAGGACCCCCCCATATATTAGTTCTGGAGCATCAGCACATATAGTTCTTTTAAAACGCAAAATACAGCAAAATATATGATTAAAAACATAAAAGGCAGCAATAAAGTAGGTGTTATAATAACAGTACTGTTATTAGTCATGCAGCTTAGAAAATGGGATTATTTTAGCATGGCATAAATTATGGCTGAAACAGTACTTTTAGTTTCCTATTAACAGACAACGTGAATTCAATTAAAACTCCAAGAAGAGCACAAGGCAAAGTTGTTACACGCCTTTAATCCCAGCACTCAGGGAGGCAGAAGTAGCCTGTGAGCTCCAGGTCAGCCTGGTCTACAAAGTGAGTTTCAGGCCAGCCTAGTCTCACTTTGAGTTCTAGACCAGCCAAGGCTACACAGAGAAACCCTGTCTTAAAAAAACAACAACAAAAGCAAACAAATACCCATAGAGCCCCCCAAACAAAAACAAAAATAACGACAAAAAACAAACAAACAAACAAACAAACAACCCTCCAAGAAGATCTCCAGGAATGGATAGGAGGGTTCTTATAAAATGTTAAGCACATGGTCTGTGTGCCTAGTTAGTATAACAGGTCCTGGGAAGATTGAACGCAAGCCCACTCACTGCAGGAGAGAGCATCCTTCCTTGCTCCCACACTGACATTTGTCTAAACATATGGTTTAGGCCGGTGGACAAGCATGGGGACCTGAGTTCAGATCCTCATCATTCATGTAAAGTTGGGTGTTCTAATCCCAGTACTGGATGGATGGGGGACACAGAGTACTGAGAGGCTGATCCCTTGAGTTGATTGGCCTGCTAGTCTAGTTGCATTACTAAGTCTAGGGTCAGGGAGAAACCCTGCATTAAAAATTAAGGATGACCGATGAAAACACCCAAGATGGACCTATGGTATCCATCTAAGGACCAGGAGGGTATAAAATGAGACCAAGGGAACATTACTTCTTAGATGGGGTCTAATGACTAAGGCATCAACCTTCAAGACTCTAGTGTACGGAGAGGACTACAGTGTCTGTGCACTAAGCCATCCTGTTTGTCATTACTTGTAATAAGCTCTCGGCAATCTTCACGCCTGGATCAGGATCGTCAATGAACAGGCTGCATGGCTTTTACAGTGTTTCAATGGAAAGGCTGTGAGCCGGGTAGGACGTAAACATTCCAGTTCCTAACTGCAGAGTCACTCAGTAGAGCACACAGCATGGGGGAGTGTGCCTCTAGTATTCCCTCTGAAATGAGCACCTTCCCAAATGTCCCCAGAGGCTGTCAGTGCCAGGGCAGTACCAAGCTGACAGACCTGGGAGGCCAGGCTCCAGGTGGACACCTGCTTTCTGAGTGGCTTCACAGCTACTGTGACAGCATGGCAGAGCCCAGCTGGGGCTTTGCAGAGTGCAGCTAATCTCTGCATCGACACACTACCCTGCCAGGAGTCTGTGGTTGTGAGTAGAAACTTGGGGATTAGAATTTGAGCTCTGGTTTGAATAATACACATTAATATGAAGTAGTTTTCCTAGTAAATCTTTACATTTTATTTTATGTAATTTCAGCTCACTCTTTAAAAAGTCCATTCTAACAAGGATTAAGGGGAAATGCATTTGTAATTAGGAAGCAAGTGAGAGCCATGCTGTTGGGTTACCTCTGCTGGAAAAATAATGACACAGCTATGCAACTGCAGAAGTCATTGTGCTCCTCAAGAACTCTGTTACAAGTGGCTGATACAGACTGTTGTTTAAAAAATGGCTTATGCACTGGATAATTATTCTGAAACTATTTTGTATTCTCAGACAATACCACATAATTCTCAGTCCTGAGAGATACAACAGACTAAGCTATATGTGCCTAACACCTGGAATGAACAGAAGTATTCTTAAGTAAGAAAACTGCAAAGATGCTGCTGCTTGCCTTTTCAATTCAGAAGAGGTACAAAACCAAAGTAGATAAATTTGCTAAGGAACTTGTTAAACAGAATCATATTCCTTAAAGCCAGTTCATACCCACTGCCCTCTCTAGATATCAGCATTTCCTTTCAGTTCTACTGGCCCATTTTCTATTAGGAACATCTAGATGAGAAAACTTTTTTAGCTACCTCTCTTTTGCCAGAGTGCATCATCTATGAGAGGCCCTGGACAGGCACCATCATCAAGCACAGTCTCTGTCCCCTCAGCACCCCACTGGAGCTCAGTTGCAGCACTGCCGGGCATGGCTCTGGCTGCTGCTTTCTGCCTGCAGATACACTGACCACCTCACCTCATCCTCCTCACAACAAGGCCTGCCAGCAGACCGCCCTCTGCCTCACAGGCCACAATGACTGCCATGTCAGTAGCTGCACCAGGCTGAGCTGCTCAAAAAAGAAAGGACTCGTAAATATGAAGGCATCTGTGGATTTTGTTAACTGCCTTCTAATTTTTCATCCAATTAGATCTAATAGTCACCCAAACTATTTTTCACTGATCTTTTTGTCATTCTAAATCATAACAATACCAAACAGGGCATGTGACTCTGCCAGGGTGATGGCAGTGGATTTTTCTTTCCCTGGAAAATCTCTAATCATTCAAATGAGACATGGCTTAGTGGCTCCTAAAGGAGTGGGCTGCTCAGTCGCCTAAGAGCACAGTGTTATTATCTACTTCTCAGCCGCATTAGGGCATAGTAGACCTCTTACTCTTTTGTGAAAGGTTGTTAAGTCTCATTAAGAAAGTTACTACTGGAAACCAGTAGAAATGAGAAAAATTAAACACTCCATAATTACCTGAATTGTATGGAGTAAGTTCTGAGTGAGTAATCCTCAACAGGGTGGTGGTGAGGTCAAACACTAGCTCAGGAGGTCCATACGGTTGTGAAGGATGGACTACTTCCAGCTGATCGCTGTCTCTTGAGTAGTCGGGAAAATGGATCACTTTCAGATTAATGGTTTGTGGAGCTGAAGAGCATGAAGCCACTGCACTCCATAGACACAAAAGGAAGTCAAAGGGATACAAATTGGAAAAGAAAAAGTCAAGCTATCACTATTCGCAGATGATATGATAGTATACTTAAGTGACCCAAAAAACTCCACCAGAGAACTCCTACAGCTGATAAACAA
>BDUI01001137.1:73405-83965 GCA_002335545.1 Apodemus speciosus
TTTTTTTTTTTTTTTTGGCGTTTTCACCGCCTCTAAAGGCCTGCCTCTGATGATTTAGCTTCTGATGTTAATAGACAAAGTGAGGCTTTGCTTTCTTACCTGTGCTACCACGGCCTAAAAACATAATATAATCCACTTTACTCCCAGCTTCTAACCTTTTAAGAATAAAGCCATTTGAACAAAGAAAATAATTTCTTTCCTGTGAACTGAGAAAATGCCAGGCTCTGCCATTAAAAATAGTACTGATTTAATGCCCAAGTGTCATCATTAGTACTTTGAGCAGAAATACTATTTTATCATTAAGTCAGAAATCCCCGAGCCGGTACTGCATTAGGAAAGGTGCCTGTTGCCAGTGCCCAATGCTTGAGCTCGGAAGGAGAGAAGCTACTCGCCAGTGTTCTCCACTTCCACACGCCAGCCACGGCACACGCGTGGGTGCATGCGAATGCACACACACACTAAGAATACACTTACAACATTTTCTAACTTATAAAAAATTCAATTATTTAAAATTAATTTAGTCCAAAATGTATTAAATCACTAAGGAAACTCTCGGGATCTGATATGCAACTTTCAGACATATGAATAGTTTTTACAAAAATGCATTTTTGTAGACAGTGCATTATGGGAGAATTGAAACTATTGAACCCAGGAGAGATGTTTAAGCAGGTAGCATCATACCAACATAAAGCACTGCAGAGCAGCACGGTCATAAGTAAATGACAGAGTTCAAGGCTGTGGCAGCAGCTGTGCTGGGGAGAGTGATGTGCCGGGATGGAGCCGAGGGCGCCAGAGCAGGCAGGGATGCAGTGCTGCTCTGAGGTAAGCAAGGGCAGCAGCCACCTGAGGCGACAGGAGAACTGAGGAGGAGACATTTGGGAGACAAATGACAGGAGGGAAGGAAGAGCTGAGGAACAGTTTGTGTGGAGAAGTGAAGAACCACTCTTCTTCACAGTGGTCCAAGAAGGTCATGTGCACACACCTATTTACTCAACACAGTAGAAAGACAAGGGAGTTCAGTCCCTACCTGACTAGGAAGCAGAAATATAAACAAACGGTTAAGTGACAATGACATGTAATCACACCTACTCAAGGTCACACGGAAACAGAGGAAAGTGTGTCTATGAGGCGCTAAAGCCTGGGGAAGTGACAGGGACTCAATGAAGTCTCTGTACAAGTGGCATCTGAACTTCCACCTTGAGTCACCGGGCTCCTCCCTTACCATATAAATTAGAGCATGCAGACCTGAGGACAGTGTGCCGTTGGAACTGAAGGGCGTGACACAGTCCAGAGAACGTAGGGAGGCAGCATGACAGGTTGCGGGGGGGGGGGGGGGGGGAGAACAAGTGTGCGTCATAGGAATTGCGTTCCCAGCCACCAGCACTTGAGAGACAGTCAGGGCAGACGGGAGAGCCAACAGGCCCTGTGTGCCGCTCTGCACGGCTAGAACACTGACTTGAGCAAGCTACTGACGCTGTCGGTGCCGCCTGAACAACCTTCACGTCAACGTCAAGCAACAAGCCAAGACTCTYGCTCACTTACACTGTCAGCACTCACCTGCCTACTGACATGGGCTAAAATAACTTCTTAGGAAAATGAGTGAAAAACATGATTGCAAAATGTTCGTTTTCAGTCCTTTCACGCATCAGATAGATTTAACTTATCTAACAAATATTTATTAACTTGCTCTATAAGCAAATTCCTTTGAGCTGGGAAGATCAAGAGCATGGACAGTGGCTTTAATACTCCTAGGAGTATTGACAAAACTTTGCTGAAGAAATATATACAAGAGACAGAGACAGACAGACAGAGAGAGAAGAGACAGACACAGAGACAAAGACACAGAGAGACAGACGGAGACATACAGACATACACAGAGAGAATGAGAGTATAAGCCATTTACCTAGCTACAGTAGTCTGTAGGGTGTCAGCCCAATCCCTTTACCTAACCAAACTCACTAGAAGTCAAATCCTCAGAGAGCGAAAAGCCAGTTCAAGGTGATGTGACTGACATTGCACAGGCAGAGATGACAGCTAAGCAGCTGTCTTGACTGCAAGTCAGGACTTTTTACGACTTCAAGCCCCCCGGCTCTTTTATGACACATAGCCAGTCCTTAAGTCAGACAGTGCTCCATTCTGTTTTTTCAAACAAAGGAATTTAACTTAGATGGCGTGTGCCCACTTAGAGTGTGGGGCTGTGGAGGGCTTTCGGGCCCCCACTGTATCACAGCTGAGTGCTGTGCTGGATGTGGCTAGGACTGTTGGGGTGACCACCAGGCCACTGGGGTCTCTCTGTACCTGAAGCTGCACTGCGTCAGCAACAGAGACAGTCGAAAACCTGAAAGAGTCAACAGCGCCTCCCTGCCTGCCTCTCTCCGCACTCCTCGTCCTCTCTGGCCTCCGTCAGCCGGGTAGTGGCATCTGGGAACAAGGGACACTAAGTGAGGCTGGTGGCTTTACTAGATAACCCATGCACGATGAGGAAGTATATGCTACCAAATGACCTATGCGGCTCACAACACTGAAAATAGGATTTCTCTATACATGGGACAAATCTGCTTTTCTTTAACTAGAAGGCAATATCCTGGAAGGGGGGATTCATATATATTTATAACTTGTAGAGTATCTTAAATGTATTAAATGATAGAAATTCCTCTACACTGTAAAATTCTCCCAAACAGCAGAGCATGCAGTGACCATTTCCTAGCTGCTGGGGTGGGCTGGGGTGGGAGGGAAGCTTGAGAGGGATCTTTCCGACCTCCGCATGCTATGGACCAGCTGGTAATGCTCTGTCAGTCCCTCATCTGTGAGGCACTGCAGCTACTTCTCCATATTTGGATAGAAAAAAGACATCATGTCTCAAAGGATGGCACTACGGGAGGGTAAGGCTGGTACTAACAATACACATGTGGCTTCGGAGAAAGGAGCGACAGTCAACAATCTTCCTACATGACGTGCAGAATTGGTATGGCACATGGGAACTCGACCAGCACTTTCTTCCATAGAAACACCAGCTACAGCTCGGTATGTGACTGCTGTGAAGAAGGACAACTCCATGCAGTTGTTCTTACAGCAAGATGTTATCTGTGAGACCAAAGTCTGGCCAACATAACGGCAGCTTCTCCGTTGCCCTCTCCAAAGCCATCTGGGCAAGTCCTATCCACCCCTCTTCAACCCGCTGTGTGGACGGGAGATGCCACTACCCTGGACCATGGAAATGAGAATAGCGTTCTAGGCAATGGCAAATAGTAAGCTGTAAGGAATGGGGCTCTAGGGCAGAGTTGATCTTTTCAGCTTCTGTTAAACAATGATGTTAAAAATGTTCTTTAAATGATTCCTTAACCCCCCTTTAGACTATATTCTTAGAAGTGAGTAAAAGGACATGAAGGCGTTCTCAAACCTATGATAATACAGCCAAATTATTCTTCAGAAAGTTCACCTACAATGTGCCTCCTTACGCTGAATGCTAGAAGCAACTTTACCACTAACTGATATAACTCTTGTAATATTAAGGGAGTAGATAACCATGTCATAAATATATTAAGAATATGGAAACTTCCAAAATTTGCCTTTCAACTGATTTTGTTATGCAGAAAACATAAAATCTTTACGGAGCCTAATCAGATTCTTCAAAAAGGCAGTTTAATTGATGTTTATAGTACTATACACTAAAATGCCTCCTTTCACATCAAGATTACATATATATGCACACATATCTTACGTCATTTTAAAATTCCATAAGCTGTCGTCTATGTGGAAATTTACTTTCCCACATATCCAGCTCATCACACTCACATCGGGTCCAACAAAATGACGGCCGTTATGGAATGTCTTCTTATCCAATAGTTACAGGGCTTTGCCTCTACCTTTTCTGCTTCCATGACATAGTTTTGATGATTCTAACTTAAAAATGTTTAATACCCACATGTTCAAACAACTCAAGTTACTCCTTTGTTTTCAAGATAGTTGGCCTATTGCCTGCGAATTAACATCAGAAATACATGGTCAGAGTGGGAGAACAAAAGACAGAAGAGCGGCTTCAGTTGCATTAAGTGAAGGAGTGAGGAGGAGGGGCAGCTTCGAACATCTGGACCCTCTCACTAACCCGAACATGGGATGTTCCTGTTTACTGTTATGCCACTTGACAGTCAGCCGGAGAGTTCAGTGTGGCTATGTCTACACCCGGCTGGGCTAGGGCAGGGTGTGCTGCTAGTTTATTGTTTTTGACATTGACCATCTTATACTGTGATAACACTCGTAAGTATTAGTGGATTACTTTGGGTTTTCTAACTAAACAATAAAATATTTCCAATTTCAAATAATACTGGTATTTCTCACTTCCTTTGCAATATTCTTACTTCATTTTTTTTTATCTTGCTAAATTATATTAAATATACTTATACTCACCTTCACCCTGCTTTAGTTTTTAGGGCATTTTTCTCTTAACACATTACACAGCTGATATACATATCTAGTCATCTTTTAATACCCATCTTTTAAAAGATTTTTACACTGACACTATCCTCAGCCCCCAAATATACTGTAAGTTCCTTGAAGGCAGGAACTGTGTTCTGTCATCTTTAGAATCCCTGTAGCAGCCCAGCACAGAGCAGGTGGGTCTCAAGTCTGTGAGGCGATGGACCCTGGGGGCGCTTTACCCCTTCACCAACCAAAGATCCCCTGCTCTGGGGAGGAGTTCTGGAGGTGTGAGGGTCTTGGGAGTTGAGTCTGATCATCCCTACAGCTAGAGTCCCCCAAACGTCTTCTCGTTAGTTATCCCAACCGGAGGCATGTCCCGGCACAGCTGCACTGCATGCTCCTCCCAGCCGCCACACAGCAGGCCTGGAGCCACCTAGCCAGTCAGTCAAGAAGGGAGCAAACTCTCACCTGTTTACATATATACATGTATATGTATATCTCAAACAGACATGGACCCCCTTGCAGTGCGCACGTGAAGCCATTGAAAGAGTTAACTCAGAAGCTTGAGACAGGTCAGGGGCTGGGTTGCATTCCTCAGACCACAGGGGGAGGGAGAGACACATTCCAAAAGACTGACCGGACTGACCATTGGCCATTTACCTCATCCCCTAGTAGACCAATCTGTTTAAAGATATTATGGTTCTGCCAATCACACTGTGCCTAATGGAGTCTGCCCTGGGGTCTGTATGAGAAGTCCTCGGCACAGATGGTGGGCGTCACTCACTCTGTATGCAGAGTGACCCCAGCATGCTAGCGATTTTAATAAAAAATTCCTCATGCGTTTTGCATCGATTTTCCATCTCTGCATGGTCCACTGGGGGCGGGGGTGGGTCTGGTAGGTAAGACTGGGCAAGTCTTACACCATCACTGTTAGCTACCATGCTGGCTTTCCACCCGTCTCTCCTTACTCATACAAAACGGCACAGTGGGCATGAAGTTTCCTCTTTATTTTTATCAAAGTGATAAAATAGAAAACAATATTTTGTAACTTGTGCTATGCTCTAAAATGCATTTTTGTATCATTTAACATGTTCACTAATAGATGAAAACCAACTTGTTTTCTCATCTATCAGTTAAAATTATCATTAATAGCAGAAAGTATAAAATTTTTTTCATTTCTAATTCTTTAGCAAGTATAGAACAATTTTGGAGAACTCAACTAGGAAATCTTACAGACAGAAGCAAAGCTAATATAGCAGAGAATATTACAGGTTTGTTGATCAAAGACATCTAGTAATCAAGAGGATAGTGCTAATATTCAAATGGGAAAATAGCAACAGACCTTTCTTTTTTATACTGAGAATAAAGTAATAATGTGCTACAAATGAAACCCTGTTATAAATTATCCTTAGCTCTTAGTCATCTGTCAGATGAAGCCATCAACCCACTGCTACTTAGGTGCTTTAACAAGACAAGGTAGCATTCAAATGCATCAATTAAGAAAAAACAAAAGCTCAAGGTGACACTGCTTCTAAGAGGAATGTGAGCTCCTGGCCCAGGCAGAGGACCGCCTGTGAAAGCAGCACTGACTGATGATGTCACTACAGTACTCATCTGCTACTACTGTTTACAAAGTTTCTCCAAAAAGCCAGTGTAATACATTATGGTAACCTAGTGAAAACGAGTGTTTCTGAACCTCCAGTACTGAAAACCTGAAGACTGTGTGAGTGTGGCAGAAAGAACGAGAAGGCAGCACTGGAGCTGCGACCACTGAGCTGCAGTTCCATCCACTCTGGAAGAGTCTCTCTGAACAAGGTGGATTTGGAAGGTTTTTAAAAAACGGTTTCTTCTTGGCTGGTGAGTGGGAGCAGCAATTACATGATAGCTGCCAGCAAGTCCCCAGAGCCCTCTCTGTGACCTCTGCTCTGGCCCTAGGGCACACCTTCCTCCACGCGGGGACACCTTCCATCACTGCTGTCTATCCCATCTCTTCTGTTGGATCTCACTCCACTGAAGTGTTCAGCCAATCCTCAAAACTGCCAATTTTTTCATACCCTCTAAATCTTCAAGTCTTTCAGATCTAAAAGCAAAATAAAGTATGCCTTTTCTGGGTACAATATTGGTACCAGTTGCCCTAGGTAGACTCAGGAGGCCAGAGGCCAGGTCCAAAGGATTCCCTGAGCCCAGGAGATAGGGCCAGTCCGGGCAACACAGCAAAGCCTCTAAATAAACCAAACCAAACCAAACCAAACCAAACCAAACCAAACCAAACCAAACCAAACCAAACCAAACCAAACCAAAGACGAGTAAAGCCGAGCTCGAGCCATGACACTGCTTTATGTTCCCACATAGCCATCTTCTCATTCTTACACTTCTTCAAAAACCAGCCCTACAAAGAGACCGGCGTCCCCCATTAGTCTGTATCCTGAAGGAATCTGGCTTCGGATGCTTTTAAACATAAAAGCAGCATCGACTTTCTGAAAGTCAAACAACACTCAGCTCACAGTCTTGTGTGATTTACTCTTGCTAAAAGTTTTTATATATTTGCTTCCTCTTTCTGAGGTATCCCCCTCCCTCCAGCACTTAAGACATGTGCGCCTCCTCTGCTGCTGCCCTACAGAGACCCACTCCTCTGTCTACTTACCACAGTCATCATTCAATCAGCTCAAAAATAAACTGCAATTCCCAATCTCTAGCTCAGGCAGGTAACTCTGGAGAGGTCAACTCGGTATGCGTACGGAGTAGCTTCTCCGAAGGTCTGAAGGGACTCGGTTCACAGACTGATTCATCACGCTCCGCGGGAAGAAGTCAGTGTTCCTTTACTGGAATGACTCAGACTTCTCCCTGCTCCCCACCTTATCCAAGGAAAGCGCCTAGGAGTCACATGACAGTCTTTCCTTGTCCTTAATTCCCATCATGGGATGACTACAGATTCTCTCCAATCCACCTCCTCCCACCGGTGCCACTGCCCATCACTCATGTCTGTGAGGAGCAGAACTGTGACTGACAGACTTCTCTATATCTAATCCCACCTTCTTGTCATTAAGTTGGTAGTGATAAGCATCTGACTGTAAGTTTTCAATTAATCAACTGTCTACATCTAAACACCCAAATTCTTCATAGGGCAGAGAGGCACTGGCCTCTTCTCCAGCCTCCCTCCGCCACTTCCAGCTCAAGCCRGTGCCTCTCCCAGCTTGGTCCTCTGCCTCTAGGGCACTTCCCCACTCATCCATCCGGGACACTGTTACTCAGTCTGAGAAATCTGTTTAAACACCAACTTTTCTGATACCATATTATCAGGTAGGTGTCTGTCATTCCTTACAGAGTTTTGATGACTCTTCTACCTGACAGTTATCCTACTACATCCTAACTGTCTAAGTGCACTGATGACTGGCCCAAATTAGGAAGTTCAGTACTGTATCCTAGATCAGCAGCCATCAAATATTTTCTTAATCTAAAAGGTGTATAAAAACATCCACCCACAAAAAAATGTCTGCTAAGCCATTTTAAAATGAGATTACAGAATAAGATTTATTATTGCCTAGCACAATAAAGTACAGGTGTCTGTTTTAATATATTACAGTGCTTTTGATTTAAATGCCACTTAAATGAAAATATTCATCTCATTTAACCAACAAATTCTTGATGGAGCAAGTGCTATTTGGGCAATTGTCAGAAGCCATCTCAGTGTTAGGTGAGAGTGCTGAGTGGTCTCTGTCTTAGAGGTATTTAAAATGTGTCAGGCAGAGGTGACACATTTTAAAGTGTGTAATGAAAGCCTGAAAGCAGAATAATGAAATACTTACTGAGAGAGGTAACATTTCATAGGGAAGGGGATGCTGTGAAAACAACGAGCATTAAATGGCACCAGGCAGACGACAGCAGGGCAGTGCAGCTGGAGAGGCAGTGCACACAACTCGGAAGGCAGAAACATGTGCAGTAACATCAGGAGCCAAACTGTGATGGGGCATCCAAAAGAAGTTTAAGGCTAAGCTCCCAGACACGGAGTAAAATCCAGCCACTAATCTGGACACCATTTTTTAAAAGTGCCACACAGAAAGAATACAAAGTGCTCCAAATGAAGTACTCAGAAGAAATGTCTACCCCATGGCACCCGCTGTGGTGACCGRGRGGTTGTAGGGCACAGCCCCAGGCTGTGTGGACATGAAGGCAGCCAAGAGTCAGACTTCTTTCTCCAAGGCTCTGAGCTCCTCAGTGTGGAGCCCCGTGCCAGGAAACACATTGCACGTTAGTTTTGAATCAGGAAGAACACATTTTTACCTTTTATTTTCGATAGAAGATTAGATTCTAATCTTTCTGCTTTCCTTCAGATGAGCACCACAGGTATATTTTTGCAAGTCTGTGAATACTTAATTTAAAAGCCATGGACAGCAACCTCAAGGAGCCCTGACCATGCAAATGTTTTATAAATAGTTCCATGTGCACTGTTCATCTGGACCCCACTAGAGATGGATAATGACCTTGTATTTTGTACTCATTTATTCAGAATTAGCCAAACCTTCTGTTTTTAATTACATACTTAATTCACCTAGCATGGTCTAATTACAGAAAACAAAACATCATTTAAACAAAAGGTGGCCTTGAACTTAATCTATCAAAACACCAGTTAGTTTAAAAAGTTTTCAGCTCTTAACAAACTGCCAAGACATGCAATAGTAATTTTCCAAATGCGATCATACGCTTTTACAGCAAAAGGTTTACTGCATAATCAAACATCTGCATATACTTTAAAAATTCAACATGTTGTTTCACTATTAATACAAATTTCTTTAAATTTTGATAAGACTTTAAAATCTTAAAGCTGAAGTTCATACTACAGAATAATTTTTAACTATTCAAGGTCAGTTTGGCTTTGAAATGTCAAATTATCATAACCATGGCTACTTACTGACAGAATGGTCTAGAACTCCATGTAAACCCCTATGTGGGATTGTTTCTTAGCATCCTCCTCTGTGATAGTGCAGCATCACACATGCCTTTTGTCTGTAATCCCAATGTGCAGCACACACCTCAATCCACACAAGCTGATTTATGATACTGTAAGACACAATCTCCACCAGTGGGCACAGGGTCTGGTATAAGAAAGCCCCAGGATCCCATGCGCAGGAGGCATCTGAGGGCAGAATGGCAGCTGAGGTAGGGAGAGCTGTTTAATGGGCATGCAGTTTCAGATTTGTAAGAAATAAACACAAACATACTCAACACCACTGAACTGTATGTGTGCAAATGGTTAAAATGATAAGTATGGTAACCAAAATTCTCAAAACAGATTTAAAGAAAATCCAGTAAATATAAATATAAATATATATATATATATATATAAAATATAGTAAAACAATATTTTTAAAGAACAAAACTAGAAGACATAATGCTACTCAATTTAAAAACTTTCTACAGAGTTAAAGTAACTAAGACAGGACAGCTAGCGGAACAAACCAGACTGCCTGGAGAAAAACCTAGGCGTGGTCAATTGATTTGAGAAGGGTCTAAGCTTACTCAATGGAGAAGGACTAGTCTTTCCAATAACTGGTTCTGAGGCAACTGGCTCTGAACCACATGGAGAAGAATGAAGTTTGATGCTGACGTCAAATCCTATACAAAGACAGATCAGATGCCCAAGTTTAGTAACAGCAGAAAGCATGAGTATAAACTTCTGTGACAACACAACCTCACCATTGGCACCAAAAGCACTAAAAGAAAGAAAGATAGATCAAGCCATAAGTTTTGAACCTAATTTTAAAATTCAAGTTTTGGTTTCCTTAAAAACCACAGAAGTAGTACAGGAACCTGTTTTCAGTTAACTCCCAGGTRTGAGGTGTGGGGTGCCTTACTGTCACTGCAGCTCACTATGATTTGCTTCGAGCTTGAGCAGGGGCATGATTTTGCTAGTGGCAGATAGTTTCTGTGACTGTGTGACGATYGGAATTCTAGGGACTTTTCAGAAGGTATATAAATGCTAAGGTCTTGAGAGATGGGGTACATCCAACAATGGGGTTGGTTGTTGTTAGAAGTTTGTTAAGTGTGAAAAGAAAGAAGGAGGAGGAGGAAGAAGAAGGAGAAGGAGAAGATGGAGAAAGAGGAGGAGAAGGAGAAAAAAGAGGAGGGAGGAGGAGGAGAAGA
>BDUI01001137.1:90495-104192 GCA_002335545.1 Apodemus speciosus
CTGGGATTACAGGCGTGTGCCACCACGCCCGGCTTGAACAAAGGCTCTCTTAAAGCCTGGAGCTTGCTGCTTTTAAAGCTATCTTTTCCTTAAATGTTATAGTCTAAACCAGGCAAAGGTGAGCTGTGTGCTGTGCCAGGAGGGCCGACAGGACAGAAGGCCAATTCCCAGGCCGTGGACTCTCTCAGCCAGGGGCAAAGGGGACACTGGACAAAGAAAACATTAAAAACTTCAAATGTTCAGCTCTTATGTTATTCTGGAAAGTCTTCTAAAAGCAGAACATGAGATACTAATATATACTTAAATCATGTAATTTCCAGAAACTATGAAAAACATAACACATTCTAACTCAATGTTAATCATATCAACAGTTCCTACTGTTCTGGGAACTTAATTAACTGAGAAAAAATAGTTCTAATTAGATGACTAACATCTAGTAAGAAAACTGTTTATTCACATGTGAATTTTAGTTATTTCAAATACAATGCCTAATAATTCAGTATTTAAGTTTTTCTATATGCAATAAAATACCAAATCTTCAGAATATGAACTAGCTATATTGTATATATTTGTGATCCTTTTAGTAATATGTTTAAAGGTATGTAAAAATGTATATATACCTGTATATGTAATATATATGTGTAATGTATATATATACATACACTCACTTAGCTGTCTGAAGTGTTTTCCTTCACAGAAAAGCTATTGCGCATCTCAAACCAAAGCACTGAGTGGCCCACGCGGAGCCAGAGCCGCCCACAGAGGCTTCCTCTTGCTTGCCCCTCTCTGTCATGAATTTCGTTTAGAATTTATCATGAATTATGATGCTTCCTAAAACAGATTTTCAAAAATATACAAACACATGAACCCTACTTGCTTCCCCCTGAAACACGCTGTCCTTTTGCACAAGACATGGAGTCTGAATAGAAGTCCTCAAGGGGCTTCAGTCCTTCTAGTCAAAGAAGGCAGCTTCACTGTTTCACACTTCCCTAAGATACTACTGTAGGTCAAGTTCTCCCTAAATTATAAGGGCTCTCCTTTGTCTTAGAGAGCATGCACCTCGTTATTCTCAGCTAGACTGACACACATGACCCTGTCCACTAGTTTAGTTATGGAGCAGAAACTGGAGTGAACAATCCCATATGTGGCACGTTTTAAAAGTTGGAGCTTGTTAAAAGTGATGTGATCATTTTTAAAATTCCAGAATAATAAAACTACAACAACACAGTGTAGTGTGTAATTAACTTGACTTTTCTCTAAGTTTCTTAGCAAGAATTTGTCTTCAATTCAGTGTTATTTTATACTTTCAGAATCATTTTTTTTAAAAGGCAAATAGACAAAGTTAGGAAATAGCTCTTTGGTGATATGAAGTAGGTACTATTTTTTAAGCGGACTCATTATAGGATTCTTGATGCCACAAATTAAAAATGGAATAAATATAGAAATAATAAGTGTCACATATGGGCTATATTGAGTATTTTGATGGCCTGACACTAAACATACACACAAAACTAACAGTTAATTTATCCTGCTCATTATAGATTTGGACAAATGATAAATATGGTCATTTTGGTTAAGTAAAAATCTAACTACTAAAAAATTCTAATCTGAAAGTTGGGTCAAATTTCCCCTGGTCTTAGGGCAAGATACCCCATGGCCTGAGACAGTGAGTATGCTTTCTCCTGTGCGAGGTCTGGCCCATGCAGAGGCAGTGGAGAGGAGCAGGGTAGAAAAATGGTTACCACGTCTGATTCTCTCACAATAGCAGGCCTTCCTGTGGCACAATCTGGTTCTGCTGAGCACTGGCTCTCACACTGGCGTGGCTTCCATACGAACTGAATCATGGTTTTGTTGGTTTTACTTTGGTTCCCTTTATCATGAAGGCTCCCGAGGAAAGGGTTAGCTTTTTCCCCTTTACACCATCAGTTCCAGTCACCCCCTCCCAAAGGCAAGGCAGGAGCACCTCTGAGCAAAAGGCTGTCTCTCCCTTCATCTGCACATCTTCACRTGGACCACGGGAAGCAGTGATGCTCAAAGTGATGGGCTTCATAAGAAAATAAATGTGAGTTTTCCTCTAGTCTCTCTGGAAGGTGTGCTGTTTCTCTGGATCTGCCAATTCTGTTCTTTAGCTTGTTCCATCAAGCCTCTTTAGCTTCAGAAATAAAGGAATTAAAACTGCTATACTGGCGGTGCCAGGACAGGATTGCATGTTCCATCTGGGAGGTGAGGTGCTCGTCTCTCTTTCCTGTAAGGGCATTATCTGTGATTGGTTATCTTGGTGCTCCCAACTTGGCTTGAATGAGGAGGCTGTTAGGAAGAGCACCGGACCTCAGCAGCATGGCTTCCCTTCACCCTCTTATGCAGGTTAGCAGGCTAGGGTGACTACTTGGGAGTGGTGGTAAACTGTGGGTCAGCAGCTCAGCCCCATTTGATTGGTGGCTTTTACATCACTTTGGCCTTGATTGCGAGCCTTAAGTCTTCAATCTAAGACCAACCACAAACAGTAGGAAATTATCACACTCAGTCAGCATTAGGAATAAACACGGATGACCTAAAACTATATTTTCAAGTATATCATGTATTTTATATTTTTTCCTTCATTCATCATACATCAAGTAAATGAATGTGTGTTCATGCAAGTGTGTGTGTGTGTGACCAGACACTACGTGTGTCTAGACACTGCTAAATGGAACAAGTTCCTTTAAAAAGCACTGATGGGAACAGGCATAGACATCTATTTATTTCACCCAGAGATGGATGGATCAGATGGAAATGAACAAGGTTGAAAATAATAAATATGAAAGTGAAACCATTGGATTTTGAAGTCGGTTTTGAGTAAGCAGTAGTAGGGACTGTCAATGATACTATGTAGCAGTGTAGCCTAATTCAAGATCTACTCAGTTAACAACAAGTTGGTCTTAAGCTTCTTTCAAGGGGAGAACTTAGGATAAGTTAGCATAGACGTTCATAAACTGTTTTCTGTGAAATGTTTAGCTTCATACTAATAAAATACTAATGCAACGCACATGTGGCACCCATTACTCACACGTTCATTTCAACTTTTATTTGTGTAATAAAGAATTCTGTAATGAGACTTCTTTTAGAAATTACTTGCTTAAAAAACAACAAAAAAGTACTTGCTTTGTATCTTCAAAGAAATAGTTCACAACTTGTCTATTTGCCTTATAAAAGTTGACTCTGAAAGTATAACTCTGAACTGAAAGCAAATTCATGCCAAGCAACTTGAAAATTTCCATGCTGATTACATGCTTTGAAGTATAGGTATATCAGGGTGTTAATTTAGGTACATACCTAATTAGGTGCAACTGTCTAAAAAGTGCTTATATAATTTATTTATAGCCTGAGACACTAGGGCAAATCCTTAAGGAACTGTTCAGAAAACACCGCAACAGCTGAAACTATCCCTTAAACTCTATCTAGGTAAATTATCTCTCCATGCAAACCCAAACAGCAATACCTCATCACTGGGAAAGTCTCAGGAGGCAGCTTTGACCTGTCTGCACTGAGCTAACCTTGGTTAGTTTAACATACAACTTTGGCTGGAGAAAGTGTTTCCTCTGTAAACTGCTCTTGCTCTGTCTACCTTAGACCTGGGGATAAATTCATCCTAGTAACCCTCTTTCCTTACTCCAAGGCTCTCTCTGGTTGACTTCCTATGTTCTCTGTCAATTCCTCTCCAGTTCACAAGTGCAGCCCACATTTTCAACGTTTCGCTGGTTACATTCCTTCCAGGCACTGCACGCTTAGTGCAGACTCAGAGTTCAGGAGCTCACTCTCTGCCTTGAACCTACAGCTTGTTTCTCCTTCTTTCTCTATTTTTTCACTTCAAACAACGGCAACATCATTTTAGTTCTCTAAATCAGAAACCTTTAGAACACGGTATTTCCTTACACACATACATAGTCCCTGGCTATGCACATGACTCTTTGGTCTAGCCTCCCTTTCTCCACTGACAGTCCCATTTGATTTTTAATCTAGCTCTCCGATATTTCACTTTGGCTCTATACAATGAATTTGGTGAGGGTTATTGGTTTGACAGAAGTTCCACTGCCCAGATGACTAAATCCCTGCTAGCAGCCTCACATGGCAAGTTCCACTCTCTAGTCTCTGCTCAGCATCACCCTCTCATGAGCTCCAGCAAGATGACTCACAGGGCACAGTGACTTAGCTTAGGGCAGGCCTGATGCCTTCAAACATGGTCAAGAGGAAAGAGATAAAGTGACTCTTGATGGGGGAGAAATTCTCACATGTAAAAATTACTGACGCAGAATACAGAAAGTTAACTAAGTTAACAGTTAACTAAGTTCTAGAAAAATCTAAAAAGACTTCAAAGATAGATTTCTAGCACATCAAAACAAACAAACAAACAAACCAGAAGTGGCAGCTACTGAGATAGCCAGGACACAGACATTTTAATTTCCCTAACTTAGATATGGAAATTATAAAGAATATTTTAGTTTGGGCACATTATACTTAATAATCTTACAATGAAGGAAAATGGGAAGACAGGACTTGCTTGCAGACTTTACTTATGACTGGATGCTTTCTTTAAAAGGAGAACTTATTTGCATCATTTCTTTTGTGCCTTACAGAGACAAGTCAACAGGAACACATTTTAGTGTTCGTAGGACAAAACAGTTAATGTCTGACCCTATATAAAGCAATTTCAAACATGGTTATACAGGCCTGTAATCCCAGCACCAGGTTGAAGAGTTCAAAGCAATCCTGTGGTCCCAGATTACATTAGACTGTATCTCAAAAGAAAGAAAATAAGAAGGAACCAAGGAAGAAAAAGAAAAGAAAAAAGAAAGAAAACATAAAGTTAAGACTAAACTGAAGTTCTATAAAATTATTACTTAATCATTTTATTCAAAATCCTCAGGTAACAATATATTGAATATCGAAATTTAACAAGCTCATTATTTAAATCATAAAGAAAATAGTTTTTCGGGGCAGGGAACCAGGAAAAGGGAAATGAAATGTAAATAAAGAATATATCCAATAAAAAAAAAAAAGAAAACATCAGTCCTGAAAAAAAAAAAAAGAAAATAGTTTTTCCTAAGATCTATAAAATAAATCAACATCATCAATATGCCTCTCCCCATACACTCATATCTACAGGACACACTGTTATCTCTTACCTTCCTGCAGAGGCTGCCATAAAATCTATCTACAGTTATGAGAAGAAAATATTTTTCCTGCTGAGAACAGTTATGAAGTCAGATGACTTGAGTTCGTGCTGTTAAAGAAACAAGACTCCCTATATAGCCCACACTAGCCTCGAACTCACAATTCTCTTACACCCACTTCCTGAGTGACAGAGGTGTATGCTCAGATGCCCAGTTAGAGTTGGGATTTTTTTTTTAAAAAGGTGTTATTTATTAGAGGTCTGGTGGGGTCGGAGTAGGGACATCCACGTGGAGACAGGGGAGGGGAGGAGGTATGGGATGTGGAACAGTAGGAGGGTGGACAGGGGTTGGCAGGGTGGGGAATAAAATATGGAGTGTATAAAAATAAAAAAATTCTCACAAAAACCAAAACCAACCAACCAAACAAACAAACAAAAGAAAATTATCCAGCAGGAAGAATCCAACCCTTAAAATTTGTATGTAATGAAAGAAGGGAGAGAAACAGAAAAGTCAGCTACTTTAATATCAGATTGTGAAAAAAAAAGTATCAGTTCAAGCAGGCCAGCAAAGCCATAGGCTCCGCAGGACACACGTCTACGAAACACACATATTAGGTAGCCACTTGCCTGAAGTGATTATGAAGTGTAAAGCTAATTGTGTATTTAAGTAGATTTCTGTTTATGCCAACTCAAGTAAAAAGTATCCTGTTCCCACATACATACAAGTTACTATATGGACTGGGCATACTGTAGTTCTATATTTATGAATACGTATGAATATATGCAACAGTTTTTTTCAAAAGCCATGAATGTGAGGAAGAGCGGGGTGCCGGGTATGAGAGGAGGACTGAAGAAAGGAAGCTGTGAACTCAATGTAACGCTATAACCCCAAAATTAAAAAGTTGAAAACTAGCCTGCTCCACTTCAAGACAGAAATCAATTTAGTCTTGGTGCCCTTAATAAAGTCTAAAATCTTATTTTAAATTTCATGGATTATTTCAAGAGGTAAACATTGTGGGGCGCCAGTTTTAAATTAAAAGATGATGAATTAGATTGTCTAACCCTTTGATCCTAAAATTCACTATTGATTAGCATCTTTTGATATAATCATTCTAGTAGTCCATAATGCTCACTGACTGAATATCACATTAAGTATGTGAACAGAAAGGCCTCAGAGTCAAAATGACTTCCCCAGACATAAACATTAACCCAAACAGGATAGTGTATTTGTTGTTAATGTAAAGCAGCCAATTTTCCCGGTATAATCTCTACGTAAATTACACTTAAAAGAACACATTTGCTGTGAGGAGAAGCTTTGCTTTCTAGAACTTTCCTGAGGGGACATTTTTCTTTTTGCCATATGCTTTAAACATTCCAATGTAATAAATTCCAATACAGTGACAAGAAACCACACACTGCACCTGTGCCTTCTATCTTAATTAATCCAATAAGTTCAGTCCTGCTCACTTTAATTTGTAAAGGAAATGATGCCATAATGAGTTTTAACTTAAGGATTAATTACCTAAATAAGCAGAATTACCTTAATGTTTTAGTTGACKTTAGCCTGGATACAACTATCAAATACAAATTTTAGAAACTCTGCTTCACATATCATATCTACATAAGCTGTACCGTCGGTGGCTAATGGTGTAAACTATACCTCAGAGCCCAGTGGCAGAGCAGACTCTGAATGGCTGACCTTTAACCCCTGTGGACTCAGTCCCTCAAGGCTTACCACAGGTTCTGACGCCTGCTGTTCACAGTCTCTCAGAGTACAGCCATCTTTGGAGGAGGCTGTTTTTCTTTTCAAAAGAGGCTATGATTCTTTTAAATGTCTCAGTAGACCCACAGTCACAACAGTATGCAGATCCTACAGAGCTAGACAGTCACATGACGCAACCCTGCACGTGCCACTCCATCTGCTGGACATGACTGCCAAACACAATTTCGTGAGCTGGCAAAGAATAGGCAAGAATTCTGCAAGCATTTCGAAGCGCAGGCTTCTCATTAGTTTTAATTTCCTGTTGGCGCTCTAAGGACCAAGTGAGTGGTACCCAAYGTGCCACATAAGAGGAGCTCACGCCACATGTGCACCTGTAATCATAAACTCACTCAGGCAACTCACACGACGCTGGAAAGTTTATGAGTTTACTTCTTCTGTACCTCATAAAAAATAAACCTAAAGCACCTACAGTTATCTTTTCATAGCCTGTTAATACTCTTGCACACATCTGGAAATAGTTGACAATAATTATTTAATTAATGCAAAGCTAATCGATGACAATGTGCTTAAATACTCAATTAAAGTGGTTTCCTCTGTCCGAAGAACTGAAAGAACAGTCCTTTGAGAGTAAGGCAAGCTTTTAGACACAATCTCCTTAAAAGGGAAAAGCTGTCTGCACTTAGATAAAGCCATGGCAGCATGTAAAAGCCTGGCTGAGGGCTGCCTCAGGTTTTCTCCTCAGACTTCCTACATGACTGGCCCTGCTACTAGCTTTTCTTGTCCACCAGCCTGTCTCTTGATTCTCCCTTCACCACTGCTGAAGGAGAAGGTGAAGGACCGTCCAGTAAGGACACAGCAAGGCTCACAGGAGCTCAGGGCTCACGGTTCCCGAGTTCCTGTTTCCTGCACTTAAGTCATCTGGTTTTTCTGTAGCTCTGGCTCTCACCCTTCCTAATGCTTCAACACTGGGGCCTCATGCTGTGGTGATCCCCAACCATAAAAGTATTTTTGTTGCTATTTCATAGCTGTAATTTTGCCATGTTATGAATTGTAATGCCAGTACTTTTGGACATAGAGGTTTGCCAAAGGGCTCACTAGCCAAAGATTGAGAACTGCTGCTATAACCAACCTGACTTTCAAATCTAGGAGGCAGGACTGTGGACGACCACGGCCACTTTATACTTGAAGGACAGGGTTTGCTATTTTTCTGCCCATAATTACTGTAGATATTAAACTTTTAGAGCTACCCTTAGGGGTTCCTGTAGGGCTTAGCTCAAAAGAACAACACAAACTTAGTAAATATATAAGAATCACAGTAATCAAGAAATGTCAACTTATCATACTGTGCTAAAACCAAAAACAGTTGACTTACCTAATTCCACTTCTACTAGTAATTATTTTCAACTCAATCTCTTTCTTAAAAAGGGGAACAGATGGTTTTTAAGTATTTGCTCTTACACCAAAGTCTTAACATTACCAAAACTATGTCTATTTAAATGTGATGCTGTAACTTTTGAGAAGCAGGCTATGCATGCACTCTGCTTAAACAACCTGTATACTAAGGGTGCTTTGGAAATACTTCTAACAAACCCCAAACATCAGACCAGTGCTTCGATAAGCAGATCTGCCTTCTGTGTATGCTTTAGGTGTCTTCACAGACACACTCTCAACAGAGTCTTCAATCCCCAACTTTTTTTTAAAATGGAGTTAAAATAATAACTGGCCCCAAAACATTTTATCTCCTATCTTTAAATGATAACTTTCCAAGTCGTCTTGCCATAAATTCTATTGCTATACCAAGAACATAATGAAACAATTCACAAGTGTTAAAAATGAAAATATACAAATTACATTGCATACAGACTTTAAGATTAAAAAAAATGTTTCTGAGTCTGTGCACCTGCACAGCAGGTGACTTTCTGAACAAGTCTTTAGGAATCTGCTCTGGATATCTCAAGATGGTTAAATATTCTCTCTTGTGAAAAGGCAGAAGGATATGTCTTCTATGAATTTCTATGTCTTGAAAAACCGGACAAAATAACTTTGGCTTATTTTAAGCAGCTTCTATCAAACAGACAAAGGAACCTACACAATTCAGTTCTCTTTTGGAAAGCAGCCTTGAAATATGCCAATGAGAGAGGACTCAGGATTCTCAGCACATTCACACACTGATGGGCCACACGCTCGGACGCGCTGTACGMGAGCAGGAAGAGAAGGGCTACAACCAGACTTCCGTGTGCCCAGCAGCTGCTGCCGCGTGGGATCCATGCTGCCTTCAGGTTACTGCCTTGCACTGTGAGCGAAGCAGCGTATGTACCAAGTCACACACAGCGCCTGCCCATGCTTCCTCTGCGTCACATGSCGTCGTCCCCTCCGCGATTCTTAGCAGGTCTTTCCTCCTCTCCAGGCAACCCTGCTTTTATTTACTCCATTTATGTTCTCTTCTGTGGCTGTTACAAATATTTTCCATTTCCTCAAAGTAATGAGGAGGTGGAACGGCTCCAGGTGACAAGTGCAGTAAGGGCCAGGGAGGCCAGGGCTAGCACAGTCTCTCACTTCCTCTCAAGGCCACCTACTCTGCAAGTGAGCAAAAAACTGCTCTAGTGTTACAACCCCTTGAAGTCTCTGTCTAGCTGAGGATACACCTCCCTCTTAGCTTTAATCCTTTCATTTTTTACTTTTCCCTTTGGCATTAGTACTCATCAGTTTAGTAAGCTACCATTTCTGTTGAACCATTTTCCCTAATGTCTCCTACACGGATGCATGTTGCTTTATATGTTACATTTAATTAATATTCTATTCCAAGTCCATGCTTTATAACTTATTTTCTAGTACCCAAAGTCTTTTCCTATCAGTCAATCCAACATAATAATCTTAATCATAAAAAGTTTTGTTAATGTGACCCAGAACAGCACAATATGTGTAACAGGACCAGTACCAGGGCAGATGTAAAACCAGAAATCTACTAAGTTAGAAAAGGAAAATCTCCAAGGTTTGAAGTTTAATAAAGAAGCAGAAAAAAAATGTGAAGAAAAGAACACCATCAATATTTTCACTGATTTACTTTATAATATCTTAACTGAAAACTCATCAATAATTGGTTATTTATTTGATCTTAGCCAAAAGGCTGCAAAGATTATATATACACATACCTCTGACCAGGATGGGAGTTGAAGGAGAAGAGAGAGAGAGAGAGAGAGAGAGAGAGAGAGAGAGAGAGAGAGAGAGAGAGAGAGAGAGAGAGAGAGAGAGAGGGGAGACTGACCATGAACAAGTGCCTGAGTGGAGTGCCCTGAGGAGAGTGACAGAGCAGAAATAACTCAGCAAGTACTTGGGGAGTGCAGCTGGGAATTAGTCAGTCTAGCATAAGGAAAAATAGATTAGGGGTAATTGGCCCAGTAATTGTGCTAAAGCTGATTAAATAAATCTAGTAGGCCTTGGTCTCATTTATTTATGAGCTATCTGGGGATAGAGATATTTACTTTTAAAATGCATTTACAAGTTCCTCCATTCATTTTTGAAATATATTTGTCCTGTTGCTATTTAGTTTAACCCACTATGAAGTATGTAACTTGAAAATATTTTCTCCAGTTTTATGAGTTACTATTCACTGTGATGTCGTTTCCTTTAAAAGCACAGGTTTTCAGGCTGGATGGCATCTGGTTTATCTGGTCACTCTTCTGTTACTTGTTCTTTTGCTGTCATATCCAAAAGAAAAGGAGGAAGCCCAGCAAGAGGAAGTTCGTCCTGCTTCTTTGTTCAGAGATTTACACCTTTGATGGACTCTGATTAGCTTCTGTCCACAGAACGAGCTAAGTGCCAGGCCCTCTGCCCTCTGCTGGGCATGTCCAGCTTGCCCAGCGCCACCAGTCCTCGGCTTCAGCATATGCTGTGTTTTGGACACTGGACACTACACAAAGGTCCACGAGTTAAAGGGTGGCACTACCGGAAGTGACAGACTGTGAGATGTGAGCCCTTTGCAAGCTCTTAAACCAGAGAGGGCATGCCTGAGGAGGGCGCCGTGGGACCCACGGTGTTTTTCTTTTCTGCTTTTGATTCCAGGTTAGTCATTTACTGCTTCTGGCTCCCTGCACACCATCTGCCAACCTATGGAAGGTCTGTGGACATTTGGTTTACTTGCTTATATTCTGAACTATGGGATTAAGTACATTTCCTCATTTTAAGTTAATTACCTGTGACTAACACAGGTCTCACCTCTTGTCAGAAGTCTATTGAGCACACACGAGGGTTGGCCTCCTTTCTGCAGTACACATCCTTCAGTCTTCCTACCAATACCACACAGCTCACTATGGTGACCTTTACTTCTTTTATTTTCTTCTCAAAATTCATTTGAATTCTACTGGCCCTACAAATTATGATGATGTGCTTTTCCAAAAAGTGCTGTTATAGTTTTGATAGAGTGAATGTGCAGATCTCAGGGTGATCTTAACTTTCTAAATCTTCCAATAAATAAATAGGACATGTCTTTCATATGTTGTTATTTTCTTTCTTTCAACAGTATCTTGTACTTTTCAGTGCCCTGCTTAAGAAGACTGTTTCTGATGATATTCTACGCCGACTATATCTGAAATTGACAATTCTATGTCAAGGTCAAAAGGACTGTACCTTCTGTTCTCATCACATTCAAAGGCGTCTACTGGTGTGGAGACTGTCTGTGGGTATTAAATGGAGAGCCTGCCTAAGGAATTATGGAACGTGTCGGCCAGAAATCTGAACAGGTAACTTTAGAGGCCATTCTATTCCTGTCTTGGTCAAGCAGGTAAATTCCTGAAGTCACTTGAGAAGCCCTAGGTTAAGACCCACAGATGACCTACTTAGTGCACCAGCTGCACTGCTATTCCAAAAAACAGTGAGCAAATACAACACCTGTCTAAAGTCAGGCCTGGTGGGAGTTCAGTCCCTGGGACCTGCATCTTGGAAAAAGAGGATTAGTGTTGACTGTCAGCTGATGTCCAAGCGTGTGCTATGGTGCACGCATGCCCATACATATACGCCCACACAGTAACTGTGACCTTAAAACACTAAAGCCGTTATGTATGAGGATGGTTCCAAAGACTACTGAAGCAAAATCAAATCATCTTCTTTGCTATTTATATGTGGTATTTTATCTACCACATTGCTTGCTCATTTTAAACCATACGAGAGGCGATTAAGACTCATTCTGACAGACTTCTTTGATGCTTAGTCTACATTATTTATCATTCTCATGAATGATTGACAGCTTAAACATCAGCACTCTAAATAATTTATGTATGTTTTAAAGTAGATGGGCTAAAATGAAATCTTACCAGAACAAAATAAATACATCCTGGGTTTTTTAAAGATCGGAGAACTTTCTAAGCAGATACTGCAATTATTTTCAGGCTGACCTGTAGATCACAGTTCTAATATTTACTAGTAATTATTACTAACTCTACTGAGTAGAGATATTTAAATTATGAAAAGAACTCAAGTAACTAAGACATTGAGGAAAAAAGTTTTCAAAATTAAAACTATTTATAATCCCAGTTCGGCAAAATGGCTCAGTGGGTAAAGACGCCTGAAACCAAGGCATCTATACTGGGTCTACACCTTAGTCTGAGAGGCCCTATACTGGGGCATTGGGCCTTCTCAAGACTAAAGGCCTCTCCTGCCTTTGATGTCCAACAAAGCCATCCTCTGCCAAATGTGCATCTGGAGCAAAGGGTCCCTCCATGTGTATTCTTTGGTTGGTAGTTTAGTCCCTGGGAGTTCTGGGGGGAACTGGGTGACTCATATTGTTGTTCCTCCTACTGCACTGCAAACCCCTTCAGCTTCTTAGGTCCTTGTTCTAGCTCCTCCATTGGGGACCCTGTGCTCAGTTCAATGGTTGGCTGAGAGTGTGCCCCTCTGTATTTGTCATGCACTAGCAGACCCTCCTAGATGACAGCTATATCAGGCTCCTGTCAGCAAGAACTTGTTGGCATTCATAATAGTGTCTGGGTTTTGTAATGGTATATGGGAGGGATCCCTAGGTGGGGCAGTCTTTGGATGGTCTTTTCCTTAGACTCTGTTCCACACTTTGTCTCTGTATCTCCTTCTGTGGGTATTTTATTCCCCCTTCTAAGAAGGACCAGAGTATCCATGCTTTGTTCTTCCTTCTTGAGCTTCATTTGGTTTGTGAATTGTATCTTGGGTATTCCAAGCTTCTGGGCTAATATTCACTTATCCATGAGTGCATGCCACGTGTGTTCTTTTGTGATTGAGTTACCTCACTCAGGATATTTTCTAGCCCCATCATTTGCCTAAGAATTTTATGAATATTTAATAGCTTATATTTAATAGCTGAGTAGTATTCTATTGTGTAAATTTACCATATTTTCTGTATCCATATCTCTTTTGAGGGACATCTGGGTTCTTTCCAGATTCTGGCTATTAAAAATAAGGTTGCTATGAACACAGTAGAGCATATGTCCTTATGACATACTAGAGAATCCTCTGGGTATATGGCCAGGAGAGGTCTTGCAGGGTCCTCCGGTAGTACTATGCCCAAATTTCTGAGGAACCACCAAACTAATTTCCAGAATGGTTGTACCAGCTTGTAATCCCACCAGCAGAAGAGGAGTGTTCCTCTTTCTCCACACCATTGCCAGCACCTGCTGTCTCCTGAGTTTTTGATCTTAGCCATTCTGACTAGTGTGAGGTGAAATCTCAGGGTTGTTTTGATTTGCATTTCCCTGATGACTGAGGATGTTGAACATTTTTTTAGGTGCTTCTCAGCCATTTGATATTCCTCAGGTGAAAATTCTTCGCTTAGTTCTGTACCCCATTTTTCAATGGGGGTTA
>BDUI01001137.1:111414-130749 GCA_002335545.1 Apodemus speciosus
AGGAGGCTGCAGCAAGAGAATCATAAGTTTGGGGCCAACCAACCTGGGCTGGTCTTTTGCTAAGGTTCACCCACTGAGATAATTTTCTTCTCTCTGATCAGATTTYCTATACAACCATAGAGTCCTTACTATGTTTCATGTTAAAGTTTTCAAAAAGTCTCATCCTCTCTCTGTGATGAGAATCAGTACCTACAGTTACACATATAATCCCATTCCAGAATTACTCTTCTTGGGTATACACTAGAGCACATATAATGGCCTGCACTTGTTATTTCTGATCTCCAGCCCACAGTAACTCCTGTTCAGATCTTTGTATCTGAAAGAATTCACCCAAAACATAATAGGGATGAATGGAGAACCAACATTTTCCTGGGAGAAACTAATATTAATAAAGTATCTACTACATTACAAGCTACACAGAAAAAGGGCCATCATATGCTTGGAAGGAGGAAAATAATAGGTACAAGCATATTTAGGTTAATAATATCTTTTTTTTAAAGATTTGTTTATTTATTTCATGCATATGAGTACACCACCATTGCTCTCTTCAGACACACCAGAAGAGGGCACCAGACCTCATTACAGATAGTTGTGAGCCACCATGTGGTTGCTGGGAACTGGACTTAGAACCTCTGGAAGAGCAGCCAGTGCTCTTAACCGCTGAGCCATCTCTCCAGCCCCCAGGTAAATAATATCTTGGTATGAAGTCATCAAAAAAAAAAAGTTTACTGGACTGCCTTCTTTTATTTAAGTTGAATTTTAAAGTTTTGTTAACTCTGCAAGAGAGTTATTGGAAAACATTAATCTTTTGTGAAAAAAAGTCTTCAAAACTAAAAGCAAGATTAGCTCAGTAGGCACGTCCTTTCCTGGCAGAGTAGAAGAAAGGCTGAGTGAAAGCCGGCACTTTGCTCTGGAGTAAGGAACTAAACAAACAGAAGCAGTGGCTAGATATTGACAAGGGCAATGATGCCCTGGGGTCAATAACAAGAGGGGAATCCCAGGTAGTTCCACTTCAGGACTTTCTGCTGCAGAGTGTGGGACTGAGTTCAGCACAGTCCTGTCAGGAGCTTTCCTGCCCTGTGAGCCTCTCTTCTGCAGTCCCTCCTTTCCTGTCAGGATGAGAAAGCACTTCTCTTCTGGCAGTGGCAAATGACATAACTCTGACCAATTGTATAAAGTATGAGTTTCCAAAAAGTGCTGATCTTGATATGAACATTACACTTTCCCCATGCTTAGAATCTAAATTCATGAAATTCGTAGGCAAATCGATGGACCTAGAAAATATCCTGAGTGAGGCAACCCAATCACAAAAGAACACACATGGTATACACTCACTGATAAGTGGATGTTAGCCCCAAAGCTCTGAATACCCAAGACACAATTCACAGACCAAATGAAGCTCAAGAAGAAGGAAGACCAAAGTGTGGGTGCTTCGGTCCTTCTTAGAAAGGGGAACAAAATACTCATGGGAGCAAATATGGAGACAAAATTCAGAGCAGAGACGGAAGGAAAGGCCATCCAGAGACTGTCCCACCTGGGGATTCATSACAGATACAATCACCAAACTCCGTACTGTGGATGTTAAGAAAGGCTCACTGAAAGGAACCTGATATAGTTGTCTGTGAGAGGCCCTGCCAGAGCCTGACAAATACAGAGTTGGATGCTCATAGCCAACCATTGCACTCAGTGTGGGGTCCCCAATGGAGGAGTTAGCGAAAGGAATGAAGGAGCTGAAGGGGTTTGCAACCCCACAGGAAGAACAGTATCAACCAACCAGACCCCCACCCCACCCCCGAGCTCCCAGGGACTAAACCACCAACCAAGGAGTACACATGGCTCCAGCTGCATATGTNAAAAAAAAAAAAAGGAAACTTCAGTTTTGCTAAAGAAATATCCTAATTTTAAAACTTTAAGTTCATTATTATATATGATAATTTAATTATATCTACATTCCAGATACATTATAGTTGTGAAATTCTTTTCCAGTCTGACCTAGAAACCTATGGAAAATGTTTTATGGGCTCCACATCAAGTCTGAACAACAGAAGGAGACASAGTCTGAACTGGCCATTTTTTTATAGTCATACAAGGCTACAAAAGGGGTAATGGTATCTGGTCGGCCAAAATGGTCCTGTGGCGATCCCTCAATGACCCAGGTGAATGTTAGGACACAGGGTCATTCTCTGTAACTGACAGTGGGACCCTATCCCTGAAAACATCTACACGGCTCACTGAGCATGAAGAGGCAGGTGAAGCCGGTGCACTCACAGAGCAGGCCGCCTACATCTGGGCACCAGCACCCTCTAGCTACAGTTCTAGCCACGAAACCCTTGATCTACAATCTGYCTGACCTGCAAGATGTGCTGGGGCCATGGTGATGCAGAACTTGTGGAAGTGGCCAACCAGTCTGGGTTAAGTGAGGTCCAGGCCAGGAGGGAAGGCCCATGCCTGACAGTCCTGGATGGCCGAAAACTGGAGACCAGACAGCCCAGACACCTAGGGTAGAAGAAGCAGGGCTGGGAAGAAAGTCAATGAAATGATCCTCTGCCACAGTCATACTTTGGTACCTTGCTCAGAGGTACAGAGACGAGAGAGAGGGAGAGAGAGAGGGGGGGGGAGGGAGGTGACAGAGACAGTCTAAGTTGCAGGTCTGCACTGGGTCCCTCCCCTTAGAGCTGGGGAGCCCAGTGGAAGAGAGGAAGGAAAGACTGTAGGAGTCCGCAGAGGTTGAGGACAGAACAGTCCCCTGAACCAACTAAGCGGGGCGCACATGGACTCGCAGAGACTAGAGCAGCAAACAGGTCTGCACAGGWCCTCTGCATGCATGTTATGACTGTCAGCTTGGTCCTTCTGTGTGGCTCCTATGCGGTTGCCCCTTCCAGCCTCAATGTGAGCTCAGGCTTTACCTTGTCTGACTGTATCTTGTTTTGCTGTGTTTGGGTGCTGTGCCTTGGAAGCTGCTCTATTTTGAAGGGAAATGGAGGGGGATGGATCTTGAGGAGAGGAGAGGTTGGATGGGAACCAGGGAGGAGTGGGGGGAGGGGAAATGTGGTCAGGAGGTATTATATGAGAGGAGAATCTATTTTAAGCAATAATATAAAAAGCTTGATATGTTGAGTTGGCTTATCTTGGATATTGAATGATTTAGGGAGGATCTGCTCTTATTTTATATTTGAAATCCACTAACTTTGAGAGGAATTTTCTTTCCTATTTCTGGTCTTACAAAAGTTCTATGGCCCCAACTAAACAGAAACTTAACAGCCCTTTTCATCTTATATCCAGCCAAACTTCCAAGAGTATTAAAAAGCGCTATAGGAAATATGGGCATGGGGCTAGAGACAGCCTGTGGTTAAAAGCACATGCTGACCTTGCAGAGGACCCAGGTCCCAGCACTTATATGATGTCTCACAACCATCAGGAACTGTGGTCCCAGAGCAGCCAGAGCCCTCTACTGGCCTCCTCATGCAGCAGGCACACACTGCACATACACACATGCACACACTGCACATACACACATGCACAAACACTGCAATACACACATGCACATACTGCAACATGCACATACACACATGCACACACACTGCACATACATACATGTACACACACATGCACATACATATGAACAAAACCATTCACACACATTCAACAAAAATAAATCTTAAAAGTAAAAATGATGCAGATAAATACTTGAAAGACATTTAACACATACATTAAATAAAGGATTTCTTCTTGTAAAAAAGTGTCTAGACAATAACCTACTCCTAAGAAACAAGTATTGCTTTTTTTGTTTGTTTGTTTGTTTGTTTCTTGAGACAGTTTCTCTGTGTAGCCCTGGCTTTCTTGGAACTGACTCTGTAGACCAGGCTGGCCTTGAACTCAGAGATCCACCTGCCTCTGCCTCCCAAATTACAGGCATGCGCCACCACGGCACCGCAGAAACAAGTATTCTTACAGAGTTAACAAATCTAAAAATCAGCTTAAATAAAAGAAGGCAGCTTGTCTCACTAGATTGTTCTTTTTTGAATGACTTTGTAACAAGATTTCTATTCAAATGCATATGCTTACATAACTAAAGATTTTCTATTCTTACTTTAAAATTCAGTATTAACATTTAGACTGTGTTTTAGAGGAAAATAGATTAAGTTGTTTTAAAAGTTAACATGAGGGGCAGCTGTCACTGCCTAGTTAATGTTTCACTGTACAATCGAAACACAGCCACAGTGTACAGCTGAGTCTCCAGGGGGAAGCAGAATGATGTTTCTTACTTGCAACTGAGGGAGAGAGGAGCACGTGAGAACTCCGGGCCGTGCAGAGAGAAGGAAGCAGACTGTGGTTGCTATGGCAAATACCTTCTTAGACCACTGAAAGGACAGCCACATAAAACTGACATCAATTTCTCCAGCTGCAGTTAAGTTCTGACCTTACCTTATTAAAATAGAGTTTATTGTAATAATAAACTTAATACTTGAAATTACTTAGTTCCTCAATTTTGGCCTAGTTCTTTCAACTCACTTACTTATATAACCAAAATCCCATTAGCAGCAAAGGAAAGGGGAAAAAAAAACACCATTCATTCCCTCTATGCCTTTGAAACTTTTTTTTTTAAAAAAAGTTCTTTTCTATCTCTTTCATTCATTCCTTTAAACTTTTACAAGGATACTAAATTAAGTAGAATATAATTTTGTAAAATATGCCACCCCATCAATAATTATTCTTTAATGTTCCATATTTCTTCTAAGCAAATAAAGTCTTCACAAAAAGATAAATATATGAAGAAATTTTAAAATAACAAAATGCAGTGTGTTTGACATTTCAATCAGCATGCTGTGGTAAAGATGCTAAGGCGTAAAGAAGGAAATAAAGGCTCATCAGTGCAGTAGAATGACTGTCAACAGCTGAGGGACTCAAGGGCATCCCTAGTTTGTTCTTCTATGAGTCACTTAAAATGTAAGTGTTCTACCTGACTCATGATCTTGGAAGTCTGTCCTCTCATTTGTTGCTAAGAGTACAATAAACACATACAAACACAGGATAGGACATACAAGCGACTAACGTGAGCTGTCTTCCCTAGCACTGTCGCAGTGCATTTAAGTAAAAGAAGATGCACAAAGCCCAGGGAGGTGTGAGCCTCCTCGTGAGGAAGGTGAGGAGTTCAGGAAGAACAGCTGCTCACAGGTTTACAGGACCCAACTGTCCAGCGGGAGGGACTGAGAACAGTTAAGTCTGCACAAGGGCACTGTGGGGAGAATGTGAGCCAGCTGTTTCCCATMGCCAATGAGGGCACAAGGGAGGAAACAGACAAATTGAAGCTGAGCTTTCAGTTAAACAAAAAGAAGAGAGTAATAAACATGCTGAGTGTGTCCATGGAAATCTTTCTTCAGAGGCCTTTAAGAGATACTCATTTGCACAAGGAAGAACAGTATTTCCATGTTCAGCTTGTGTTTTGTGGTGGCAGAACATACCGCACAATCAAGATGCACTGGCCTACACTACACCAAACACCCCAGGCCCAGGGCGCACAGACAAGTGCCCATAGGGGGCTCCACACTACTGTAGCCACGCCACACACAGCTGGATACCTACTGCCTCTCCAGAGAAAAGTGAAGGATTCCGACGGCTCAGAAATACTGCATGGGAGGGATTGGACGGCTCACGCTGCATTTACTGCTATGTCCTGGCCAAATTAAACTTACTAGTCAAGGTGGCATGTGATTACCATATTTTTCCTTGAAGAAACATTACATATCTATCATCTATCTATCAGTCTGTCTGTCTGTCTGTCTACACTCTGTCATACCTCCCTCCTTCCCTCCATTCATCCCTGTCACTCTCCACCACCCCACTACATCTGTGCATGCCTGAACTGTACTTGTGGAAGCAAAGGTAGATGTCAAATATCTTCTATGATCACTTTCCACGCTGTTTCGGAGACAGACAGGGTTTCTTAGGAGCCTGGAGCTCAGTGACTGGGTAGAATGGCCAGCCAGCAAGWGGAAGCTCCTGCCTCCACCTCCCCATGCCCAGCTGGAGCGAGGAGTCAAGGCCTCACGCTTGCGCAGTGCGCACTTCCCAGGCCATCGCTCCAGTCGTAGTTAATTATTTCTTAATGTTCTATTCCTTTGGCTCAAGACTTTGCAATTAAAGAAAAGATTCATTCATGAGTATTAAGTACAATTAGGTACTTATATGTTTGTATCTGATCCTTTTCTAAGATGGATTTTAAGAGAAGAAGACAAAGGTTATGCATCAGATGTGGAAAGAAAAGTAAACAAAGAACAGAACAGAAATGGGTGCTGACCAGCCACTTCACAGTGCTGTCCRGGGGCAGGAGTGAACTGTGGAGCAGCCACGGCCAGGAGCTCCTTCTCGGTCTTTCTTGTAAACCCTTTCTGAGTCAACGTTACCTTTTCTCAGAATGAATTCCCCCAAATATCAAGCAGAACTGCAGATGCTTTCTTTCACTAACTAAATAAAATTGTGTATATGTATGTATTTGTGTGGGTGAGAGTCCAAAATAAGTTTCTGATATATAAGTGTCCATATACCAGATATAAGTATATAAAAATAAGTCTTTAAATATATATTACTTAAAATCATGTAACTCAGAATATAGTAATTGAATAAGCCATGAAAGGTTACTATAAGTGAGAACTATAGCATCTAGTCTTGGTCAGCTGTTTCCCACACAGTCCTAGTGTACTATGTGCTACTCTGCTCATGAGCTCTGYGTGCCCCTGCACTTGGTGAAGACTCCCGCTACATGCTAGCCCTGACGGTCCAGATGAGCACTGGTGGTTGAGACTACAGTGAAGCTGTTATTTCCTTGTTCTAAAAAGGGACTAACAGGCCTGGCTGCATCTCAGAGCTGTTGTASTATCAGTTGTTTTTTTCTTTTCTTTCTTCTTTTTTGTTTTAAATAGCCACAGTCAGGCCTTGCTTTGTCCCATAGACCCAGTGTCTGTAGGACAACTACCATGGTGTACCACTGTGAGGTTAGTGATTTGAACGCAGAGCCCAGTTTATCCTGCAAATCAATTTAACTGTTCCAATATACGGAAATCTTTAAGATCCTGATTCTATTTTGAAACGTTCGTCATTTTGTCCCATTGCATAGCATTTGCAATTTTAAAACATGCCCATCTTAAAGCTTTATCCAATTAAAACTAAAAGCTTCATTTACTAAAAGTGCTGAGCAGGTCAAGGCTGAGGCCCAGGCTCTATATCATACAATGAGGAACCTCTAGATGAAAGATATTGATTACTCAACACTGTGGTTGGGTAACATTAAAAAGCCATTGACCCAATCTCTGGAGTACCTTTCTGTTGCACATCCTGTAAGACAAACACTTCTAGAATTCCTTATAACTAGAATTCCGGGTAAGTGTTCTATCTCACAAAAGGGCAAATAAAACAATAATCAGAGGTCATATCCTTAGTTGTTCGTTCTAGGAAGCATGGTCCAGAAGAGCTCAAGAGCTTTACTGAAGCACCCTGGCATCTAGTCAGCAAGTCACAGGTGTTTAAGATAAACACAATTCTACTACAGTCAGGACCACACTTGACAGCAGTCGTAGCTATACATAGACTCTCCGGAGCAGAGTCTTCCCTCACAGCCTTCTCCAGCCTGCCCATTGGTTTTGTTAACATTCATATTTTTTGCTTAAATCCCTCTGTTTAAATTGTCTAGACTTGGGACTGCAGAGAAGGCCCGTAGTTAAGGTCACTTGCTGCTTTTACAGGAAACATGGATGCAGTTCCCAGCACCCACAAGGAGGCTCAGAAACAGCTGTAACTTTAGTTCTAGGGGGATCTGACACCATCTTCTGACATCTGCAGGCACCTGCATGCACACAGTACACAGATATACCCTCAGGCCCACATATGCACATAAAGAAAAATGATAAATAAATCTTAAAATATCTAGACATAACTTCGATTTCTTCTAATAAAATCTAATTGATTTAAACACACTGAGATATAGTCAGCACCTCAAGTTAACTCAATAAAGTCCCAGGCAGGAGCCATGATGTGAGCTGCGTACTCCTACTGTCTCCTTAGAGACAGGCAGAGGTCAGGTGGCCTCGCCTCTGTCACTTGGAAATGGCATGCAGCAGAATACAACTGGCCACACAGGACCACCAGTGGAGAAAGGACGAGAACAGTCAGCAGCTACAGAGACAGTCAGCGTGCTTTCTCCTCACAAAAACACATGTCCTGTACTGATGGCCTCAGGTCAGAGTTGGGGTCAGTCCACAAAAGGAATCCCAACTTCACTGTGTAAGCAGCGCAGGTCAAGGCGGATGTCCAAGCAGAGCAGTCAGGTCAGCCTGCAGCAACCCAGGCTGAGTGCGGAGGCACGCAGCAGAGCAGCAGCAGTGGGGGAGCTGAGCCTCCTTCCTGTGAGCCTCCCTAGGTCTCTTCTCYAGTTTGCACTTCTCTCTCTGTGGTTTAAATGACAATTTAGACAGTGTGCAATAATATGTTGTATTTATTGGAACAAAATTTTAAGTTTTCTTTTTAATTGGAAAAGTAAATGTTAGAAACACTATCCTCTCCCTAAAATATTTCACAAATTAAATTATGGGTTTGTAGCTTACAGGAAAAGTTCCATGACCTAAGTAAAGATGTATTGTTACATATATGTTAAAGGTTTTTTTTTTTTAAAGGTTCTGACATTTGCTGTCAAATAAGCCCTAAACCAAAAATTCCTATAATCGTTTTCTAAAAACAAACAGAATTTGTCCTGGTTTTAATGAGTACACTTTCAAAAGAGAAAAGCACCATTCAGAGAGAAACTGCTCCATACTTTTCATAGTTCCGTCCTCGTCCTCCTCCTCCTCTTCCTCACTGTTTATAACCATGGTCCCCAGGTCAGACTCTAACATGGTGCTGCTATGCTCAATCATCGTCTGGGCCCCTTCGCTCATCGTGCTGGTGGCCCGCATTGTGCCCACGCTTTCTGAACTTGTCTTCACCATAGTGTGTGAATCCAGCTCATCTTCATCCTGCAGGCAAAATATCATTATTAGTACTTCGCACTGTGGTTAAGTAACATTAAAAAGCTACAGACACCAGTCTCAGGTGTACCTTTCTTTCACACATTCTGTAAGACAAACACTGTGTTTTCTACAATTCCTTGTGACTAGAATTCTGGGTAAGTATATTATTTCAAAGACCTCTTGAAGACAACTGATCTCTTAGTTCTCAGTGAGGACGCATATCTGCTTTTTCTAATGAGTTAAAAGTACTCTTACTATTAGAATATTAAACAGTGTGAAAAGCAGGGATCCAAGCAGAAACAAGTCCACCAGTGTCCAAGGTTGCATTACTTGCAACAGTCAGAAGGTACAGACAACCTAAGTATTTACTCTCAAATGAATGCAAAAAAGCAAGATGTGCTAGATACATACAACAAATATTTCACCATTAAAAGGGAGTGAAATTCCAAGATACACTGTGCTACAAGATGAGTGCACCTCTCTCTCTCTCTCTCTCTCTCTCTCTCTCTCTCTCTCTCTCTCTCTCTCTGTGTGTGTGTGTGTGTGTGTGTGTGTGTGTGTGTGTAGGCAGGCCAACTCTGTTTAGTTGATGAATCACTGAGTTCTTTTCTACAGTAGCTACATAACTTTATATTCCTAACAGCAGTATCTTGCACCCGAGTTTCTTGGTTTCTTCACCGATGTTTACTATTTTTAAAGACAGTGATCTAAAGGGTATGAAGCAGTGCCACTCTTGTTTAAATTATAGACTTTAAATAGTAGTGATTTTGAGCAAAGTTTCACATATTTAATAGCTCATCTGTATATCTTCCTTGGAAAAGTGTTTATTGAAACCTTTGTCCTTTTCTTTCTCTTATGGCTTTTCTGAGTCAGTCTTGTTGTGTAGCTCAAGCTAGCTTTCACTGACCCCTGCCTCCTARGAGCTGGGATTATAGGCTTGGGCCCTTTGGCTAGCTTCCTTTGCCCAGTTTGAATCAGCTTGCTTGTTGTTGCAGAGCTGTCTGCGTTCTAGAATTATACAATCTGAATATTAACTCTTTTCTGGAGATATGATTTGCAAATATTATTTTCTTTTCCTGTGAACTGACTTTTCATTCTCTGGATGGTATCTTTTGACATGATAGGTTTTCACTTAAAAGATGTCCAATTTATCCTTGTTCTTGTCCTGATTTCAGTGATTTTAAGCGTTTCATGGAAGAAATAAGCCATATAATGTAAATGTGAAGGCACATACTTAGATATACATGTGGTTAAAATACCCATGATCATAAAAATTAAAATAAAATTAAAAATTATATACAGTTCTTGCAGAGGATAAAAAAAGCCAATGTAGAGAACGGAAAGCCAGTACTGCATTCTCAGCGGCTCAGGAGACTGAGACTGAGGCTGTGTCTGCTCTCTCCCTCCCTCCCTCCCCAACCTCCTCTAAGTCCAGGCGTTGTCTCCCTCCCAGCCCCACCTCTTTTCAGATGACATCTTTATTCTCATGCTTCCAACTGTCTGACGAGTTCAAGTTAACTACTTAAATGTTTAAGGACATCTAACTCTAAGACTCTCCAAGTCAGACAAGCTTGCATCTATCTTTCTGGTCTTTCTTGTTTGCCGGGGTCCCCAAAAACTAACAACACATGCTATTCAGCAGCTTCCCAAGAACGGCCATGCTCCAGTGTACCCTGTGTGATTAATATTCTCTTTCACTTCCATATCCAACCAATCAACAAGTTCTTTAGGTGAAAAAACCAAATTTCTTTCAGCGTCATGTCTTCTTTTCCCATTCCTGTGGCTACTGAGAATGCTGCCCACTGGAGACCGTGGTTAGTGCGTGTGGTGTTCCTGACGAAGAGACGGTGGTTAGTGCATGTGGTGTTCCTGATTGAAGACTCCAACTTTCTAAAACTACTGCTACCTCAAGTGCCTACCAGGTGTAAGATCTTCCACAAACAAACTTTGAACCTAGCTTTTTCTTTGGTATTATGAGGACAATATGATGAAGCTGTGAAAACTACATGCCACACAGAGGAACAAGGTGACTTCACTCTGCATTAGTCATTCTCGAATACTATTTGTATGACAATACTCTACTCAAGAAGCTTCAACGAGTTCTGGCTTTTCTGTGTATTTCAATGTCCTCTCTGCTATTCCTAGTTTCCTTACCTTGCTATTTTCCTATTTTATAACTGTTCACATGTCCTCCACAAAAGACAAGAACCTTCACAATCCCCAAAGCTCATTACAACTCTTTCTCTGGTCATGTCTTCTCAACACAGAATGCCCTCCCTCTGTGATGGTGACTAGAGATTGTCAACTTTGACAGGATGGAGACTCACCTAGGAGACACCCCGTGAGAGAGTACGCAGATCAGAGCAATCTACAGCACTGCCTCTAGGGATTACTGTGATGAGGTTAACTGAACATGGGCCGACTCAACTCGTCCTTGGCCTTGGGTCCTGGCCTGCCTGTGAAGCAGAGAGGCAGCGGAGCAGCAGCATCTGTCGCTCTTGCTTTGTTGACTGTGGATGCAGCATGCCCTGACCCCTCAAGTTCCTCCTGCTGGATTGTACCCTTGAATTTGAAGCCACACAGCCCCTTGATTTCTTAAACTGCTTTTTTTCCCCAGACATGAGAAGAGCAAGTAATATACATCCTCTACATAGTTAATTAAATCGMAGKGTCTTTTACCTCTGTGGCTAATCAGCTTTCTTAGTTATTTTATTTTTCAAACCAGTAGGATTTACAACATTCAGCACACTTCAGTGAAAGATATGCTACTTTGGACACTTGTTCTATGCATGTGCTTTATAAATGTATGTGCCTTGTGCATAATTACAGACAGAAAGCCAAGCGCTGCGGAGTCCACTTATTTCTCCCTGCATAAAAACCAGGGAGAATTGAATTTTCCCTTTCATGGAATTATAACATCAGGGGATTTTACAATAGGAAAAAATATTTTAATCCCTTATTTTATATCTGAAAAAAAAAGAATCTAGGTCCATAGAAAGTAAGATTACTCTAAGTTACATACCTGCTTAAACATAGAACTAGAGTTAAGGAATGCACCCTTTAATGTCCTAGCATTTATCCTACCACCTTAGTTATAGTGCTACATGTGTGTATCTTATTTACAGATCACATATGCATATTATATTTACAGGATGGCACTGTGTACCGTATTTACAGTACTGCATGTGTTTATCATATTTATAGCACCATATGTGTGCACTGTGTTTACTGTAGTTCATGTGTATATTGTATTTGCAGTTCTATATGTGTGCACTGTATTTACAGCACTGCATGTGTGCACTGTATTTATAGTACTGAATGTGTGCGCTGTATTTATACCACTGCATGTGTGCTCTGTATTTAAAGCACTGCATGTGTTCACTATATTTATAGCACTGCATGTGTGCACTGTTTGTAGTTCCACATGTGCACATTGTATTTATAGGACTACGTGTGTGTGCTGTATTTACAGTACTGCATATGTGCACTGTATTTATAGCACTGCATGCATGTATTTACAGCACTGAATGTGTGCATTGTATTTACAGTGCTGCACTGTGCACTATATTTATAGTTCCACATGTGTGCACTGTACTTACAGTATTGTGTGTATGTATTGTATTTACAGTTCTGCATGTGTGCACTGTGTTTACAGCACCACATGTGTGCACTGTTTATAGTACTGCATGTATTGTATTTATAGTTCTACATGTGTGCACTGTATTTACAGTTCCACATGTGTACACTGTATTTATAGCACTGCATGTGTGCAYTGTATTTAAAGTATTGCATGGATGTATTACATTTACAGTTCCATTTGACTCCTTGAATGCTCAGGTCAGACATGCAGGCTCACAATGTTAAGAGTTTATTTATCCAATTCCTTTTTAAAATTATATTTATTTGTTTTGCATGTATGTGTGAGTACATGTGCATCTGTGTGTTTATCTGTGTGCAAGTTCACCTGTGTGTGTGGAAACTGGATGACAGCTTGCAGGAGTGGGTCTGTCCTTCCACTATATGGTCATGAGGATCAAACTGAGGTCATCAGGTTTAGAAGCAAGTGCCATCCTCACTGAGCTATCTCATCAAACTCACTTTCCAATTTTTACTCCCAGAGTCCAAAATAATTATTGCATTTACACTGGTCTGAATGGCATCTTTCCCTTGAACTAAAGCAGCCCCATGTGTTCCCCGTTTGCATTCTTGCCTTTCAGTCCCTCAGGTGACAGGAAGACTGAGCTGTTAAAAAGACGGATCACATCACCATACTATATTACTGCAAACTCTACACTTGGCTTTTCATACAAAATCCTTATCACGAGTGAAATGCAAGCTGTCCCTGTAAAATGTGTCAGCTCCATCTCCTGCCACATTCCTCCTTGCTCACCAAGCCCCAGCCACGCTGGTCTCCTTAGCCGTTTCTTGAGACTTCTATGAATGTTCCTGTGAGTCTTTAAGCTGGCTGATCCTCCAGATCAGCTTAAGCTGGGATGCTCTATAAGATAGTGTGGTCACTTCCCTGGTGACTCCACTCGGATATCCTCTTCCCAAAGAGGCTTCAATTTAACCAAAGCTTCCACCCTTCCGCTGTTTTCTCCTCTGCTCTTTACAGGTTGGAACTGGCCTTCTCTGTGACTAGAATGGAAGTCTAATGAAGCCAAGAGATTCTTTTTAACTTCAAATCCCTGCTATTATGATTATCTAGRAGTTAGTAGGTACATGATATTTCACACAAAACAATTTATATTCATTTCCTAATTCACACAGCAAGCATTTATTATACATTTATTTATAATTTAACAAGCAGTTCACCAGTATTGGAGATACAGAGATGAATACGACATAGTTTTGTTCCATTTGGTTTTCTAAGGAATTTTAGGTTTGGAAAAATCTCCTGATGTGTGAGCAGAAAACTAGGCAACAATGTCTTAAGTGCTAGAAGCAAGTCTTGGCAGTCTTGTGAACCCAGGGCAGAGCCTCCAGCTCTGCTTTGGTATGTGAGGGGCGTCTCACAGAAGAAGCTGAACTGAGGGTAAGCCTTCCCCTCTCAAATATTACTTTTAACAACATTTACTACATACACATACTTACAGAACACAGATCAGTATGTTAACACATATAAAAATATGAAATTAGGGTATGACTGTTTCCATTACTTAGTGTTTGGAACCTTTACGATTCTGTCTTCAGTTCACTAAGTTGTAAAGCGTGAGAAGGTTATGCACAGACAGGCAAACAGCACAGCTGGGTGGAAGGCTCCATAGGCCAACCTTTTTCATGAGAACTGCTCTCAGACAAGTCCTTTCTGAGCACACACTAGGGGACCGGGTCAGGAGAAGCTGCTCCCATGACATCTTGCTGCTGTGCTGATTATACAGTTACCATGACACGCTTTACCTGTCTGTGTACCTGACTTACCTAAGTCCTCCATTAGATTCTAAAAAGAGTAGTGCTACTTCTATCCTTAATGTCTGGTATAAAGTATTGTTCTTAAAACAAAGTTTGCTGAATAAACACTAAATCCCTCACTTTGAAATAAGAGAGGACTGGAGGGAGGGAAACTGTGGTTGGGATGCATTATATGAGAGAAAAATAGTTAAAACAAACAAATAAATGATTAAATATTAAAATAAACAATAGGTCTATACTTAAGTTCTAGATTATCTAAGCCACTCTCTGACACTATAATTTAACATCTAACATATTTAACATGACAAAGAGGATTAGTTTGTGGCTCTGTCATTGCTTTCTCAATGAATAAAGAGAAGAGAATGACAAAGCAGAGTTAAGGGTGGTGTCATCGACACCATATGATGTGAGAGAGAAAAGTTTCTTGTAAAATGGACTTGTTTTTCACTACTCTRAGCAGAAAAGTTATTGACAAGATCAAGGGAGGGGAAATAATGCTGTTAACTAAATTATTATGGATCTTCTATTCAATAATGATAGAAATTCTTATTATTATCAATGAGCTAGACATATACTGAAGACTTTTTATAGGCTTCTATTCAATAATGATAGAAATTCTTATTATTATCAACGAGCTAGACACATACTGAAGACTTTTTATAGGCTACAGCCATTTTTCTCAATGAATTCAATGGGCATTTATCTCTCTTATACAAATGATGATTCTGAAGGTCAATTAAATTTATGATTTATCCAGAGTCACACGGTGAGTGAACAGAAGAGCAGGAATTACAGCTACTTTTATCTGACACGAAGTCCTGGGACCTAACTTTCATATGTGGGGTCTACAGTTACTGTGGTGTTCGTAAGTTTAAACTGTATTATAGACTTGCCAGGCACGTTTCATCTGCTGCATTAGCAGGCGAGGAAAATGACAGCAGACGGATGTACTTAGTCTTTTGTTTAATTTTCAGAAACTTGGATTTCTGTTTTCTGGTGTATCTCAGTGAGAATATGAGAAGTTAATTATCCACCAGGTTCTTTTTAATAGCTACTACTGTAACAGTTTGTTCCCAAACATTAAATATATTTTGTATACGGTTGAGCCATCTTGTACATTGCTGCCATTATAAGCAGCAGTCTATGGCCAGTAGATAACTATGGATAAGAACTGGACTTCTGGTTGGCACAAATGGATTCCTACTCTCTAGTCTTTGTTGGTATTAAAACTATAAAGGGACAGGAGACAGTTTGCATCTTCAAAATCACAAAGTTCGATATAAAATCATAAAACCACTGATTAAATTTAGAAAGGAAGGCTCCTGTGACATACTAATTTTATATACTGCTAAAAGATGCTAGTTTATAAATATACAGCAAAAATTATTTTTAAAGTAGCACAAACACTCAAGTCACACCTATGAGTGGGCCATGAATAGTAATTAGCAAAGCACAGATGGAAAGGTAAATATTTTATATGAAATTATAAAATTCAAACTCTAAATTTGGTGATGGCACTCAAAACTTTTTAGGATTACTTTTTTGTTTTTAACTTAAAAATCATTAACTCTGAATGTATTTCTTGGTATTTTAGATTACTGTTAATTTGAGCTTGTACTTTACACTTTTAGAACATGACAGTTATTTATAATATTCCCTCATGTTACACTTGACTTATATCCACTCCTTCAGTCCTCACTGGGGAAAAACATGTTGATGCTTTTTAGAGAAAGGTCTGCAGAGCAGATGCTTCTGCCCTGCAGAGCAGCCAGCTCCAGTAAGGGACACAGCAGCATTCTCAATCAGAGCCATCATGTGCCAGGAATGCAAACAGAGCACGGGTCACAACCCAGCTTATGAATCATAAGGCCACATGGAGTACAAATATTTGAGAACATTATTAGGAAATTCTACTCCACCACTGGACAGACTTATGCTGTAACAGTCTAAGGAACAATCAGATACTTTATATGAGATATCTTTACCTCTGTTGTTTACTAACTTAACATTTTCTAAATATCCTGTCATAATTCACTAATTTCCGAGATATTTACACAAAGATCTTAGGATGTATTTGCAACATTAATGAGAAAACAGTACTCCTTCAGTAGATAACCTACTTAAAACAGTCTAACCTTCAATAATCTCCTTAAGTGTCAGGAAACTCCTTTACAAGGAAGCCTCCTTAGGACTGGCATCTACTGGCTCTGCCTTCTACCCAACATTACCCACTTGGTCTGTAGAACCTCTTACTCAGAGACTCACTCAGTGCAGCACCCGAGACAATGATGGAAATAACTATAAAGCTGTTGAGGATCCAAGACAAAATCTAGCTAATAGCTTATAGTCCCAGACATTAGACACAAACAAACATACTAATGAGAATAGTAAGAAACAAGGGTACCTTTGCTGCTTAGAATTAAGCTAGTCATATAGAAAGCTGGCTCTGACTCGTAGATTAAAAATCAAGGGCAGTTAATAGTCTTCTCAACTGAGGTGTGAAAGCGGAAATATTCTGTCTAGAATGGAAACTAAAAAGTCAATCTGATACCATAATGAGATCGCCCCACAGCAGAGGAAACGCCTTATATCCTGGAATCTGTATCACCGGCTTCACAGAAGAGTGCTAGAAACCATGGGAAGTAAAGGCTAAGGTGGAGAACAAGACTGAAGAAGAGCCCAAAAGAAGGTCAGAACTGAGATTCAGCCATCGAGGTAATCAAAACCCATGCAAAATGGGGTTAAGAATTAGCAGAAATTTTACAAGCCAAATTTGAAAGAAATCATGAGGGAAAACAAGTATTCTGAAAAATCTTTTGTACAAATATAACAGGTCAAAAATAACTTCAACATGTTGGACCTAAAGAGACCAAACTGATTCTAAAAAGGGTGTGTGCATATGTGTGTGTGTGTGTGTGTGTGTGTGTGTGTGTGTGTGTGTGTGTATTTGCAGGATCACTCATAGTGATTTGAATAAATTGAAAAAAGTAGTATAGGCAATACTAGTTATTTATAAGCAAGAGTGATGGATCTTGACACTTTAACACGCAGTGAAAGAATAAAAAACTATTTTTTTTTTTTTTTTGTGGTAAAAGAGCTGATGACATCAGCATGGCCTGTACAGTGTCAGTCCTTGAGACAGAGCAGACAAAGGTGCTGGGGTATGGCCCTCCCTCACATCTGCACAGCTGACTCTTGGGCTGGTGATGTGGTGGTCTGAATGGGAAATGAACCCTACTGGCTTACGTACGTGAACACTTGGTTCCCCGCTAGTGGCACTGTGTGGGGTAGGTCACGGAATGTTAAGACACCGAGCCTTGGGAGGACAGATCTATCACCTGGGGCAAGCTCTCACCTCATTCCCAGCTCACGACCTCTCTGCTTCCTGAGAGATGAAATGGGAGCTGCAGCTGACTGTCCTGGCTGCCACAGCCCTGCCTATCTCCTCGCTAGAACATGACTCACGGTAAATCTTCCTCCATAGTCACTTTTTAGGTCATGGTATTTTACCATATCAACAGAAAAGTAATTAATCGTGGATTCATTGATGTTCACATACTAACATCCTATCAAAAAATATACGAAATTAGTTCAGCTAGAAGAGGCAACAAAATCAAAAGGCACTACTATAAATTTGCCTCAAAATCCCAGTTACTGAGGAACCACCCGATTACACCCCCAGAGCAGGGGGGGGGGTAATGCTGACGTGACCTATGGACACATCAGTGACTCCCACTTACACAGAAAGGAGAGCATGCCATTCACACTACACAGAGCCCTGTCTGCTGCCTCATGCACAGCAGGGCCACTAACAGACAGCTAAATCTGCTCTCACTAGTTCTGTGTTCACCACACCTAAACACGGCTTAGAAAACAGAATATTCTCCTTGAAAAAGCTGTCCTTAAGCACACTTTCTATATCTAGCTGGTAAAACAATATAAATTTCAAAAAACCCAAACAAATAAACACTATAGCTTACAAAACAGTAAAAATTCAGTCACTTGGTGTTATTAAGACTTGTGGTACCTGAAACTATGCACAAAAAACGAATTCTCTTCTCACTGTTATTAGTAGGTGGTCCTTCCACTTCAATGCAAGCACACCAGCCCAGCGGCATATGAACCTGCTGCCTTTGACACACCTGTCTTTAACAAACAGAAACTCGATGAATCCCAAGCTTCTGACATGTTAGCAGGCATGTCTCAAAACTACATCAAAGCTTTCAGAAACCTCAGAAGTCATAAAAGACTTGTTCATCAGTAAAACAAGCATAATGGTGAGAAGCCGTGTGGGCAGGACTTCAGAGGTTCATAATGCAAGACTCTACAAGTTCTTGGCATTATACTAAAAGTTTCTAAACAAGTGATTGTTTTCCATCCCATGTGCACAATGCTGATGTAAAACAGAGTAAATTAAATGGTAAAAGTAACCCTAACTATGGCTTTTACTTTTTTTTCTCTCACAGCCAAAAGCTGTCAAAAGATTAGTAAAATATAAAAGGAGCTTACAAAATCAGATGTTTTAGAATAAGTTTAGACTATTCTATTGCTATAAGCAATTTAGAAAATGTCCACAAGAGGGCACCACAGACAAAAGACTAAAGTTTCATTAACCAGAGGCTCATACAAAAGGTTATTATTATATTAACTCAGTACCTTTACCAGAAATAGATTGGTGGCCTCTTATAACTTTTAATCAAGACATTTAAGACTACTATCATGACTGTGATGCCATTATAATTTAATAAAAGCAACTATATTTTATAAAAAGCACTTTATACTACTCAAGGAAAATGTTTTCAGCATTTGGCAACTTTCAGAATAATTTAAAATAATAGATAAAGCTCAAAAATAGTTTTTAATTCCACAAAACCAATAAAATCTTTTAATGGTAAATATTCATATTACTGTATTCTAAATTTTT
>BDUI01001137.1:140721-156322 GCA_002335545.1 Apodemus speciosus
ACACACACACACACACACACACACACACACACACACACACACACATATATATGGAAAAACTAAGTCAGGGACAACCTCTCAGCCCTGAACTTAAACAAAATGAAAAGAGTAAAAAACAAAAGAAAAGATTCTAGAGACATAAGAAAAAAGAGAAAAGGAAAATGGGTTTAATTGCATTACAAGCATGCTTCTCTTTCTATGTATTGCCGTCTGTTCTTGGTGCACCATGTCTACATGTATGTATGTCCTATTCGTGGCGTTGTGTGAATGACTCGTGTGTGAATGACTTGTCTTAGTGTTTCATGTTAAAAAGAAAAATTAATAAAAACTTCATCTACTGGCGGTCCATTTYTTAATCTAGCTGCAATTTACACGGCAAGGGCTGATTTAAGTTGTTCCACACTCAGCTAGAGTCAAACATAGTTAAAGAAAAAGCTGCTTAAAAAAAGGGGCAGGGCAGCAGCCTCAAGTCTAGGACAAGTGGATTAATAGTTGTTTCTTTTAAAGAAAAATCTCTACAATTATGGTTTTTGGTTTAAAGTGCTTTTTAGTCTCTTGAAATTAGAGCTAGAAAAAGGAAAAATTTGGTTTAGGTTTATGAGATTCATGTAATCGTTTTATTCTTGTTTATAATTGGTCTTAAAGGTATAAGTATATTTTGCATGTCTTGACTATACAGAATATTGGCTTATAAGTCATTAGACATAATTTAAAATGTATAATGTTATAAAGAAAAAGGTTAGTTTAACCAGCGACACATGGCTTAATGCAACGCATGCTTTATTCGCTTTTTTATAATTGGTTTTAAAAATATAAATATGTTCTACATGTTTTGACTATAGAACATTGGCTTTTAAATTATTGTGCATGATTTAAATGGTATAGAGTTAGCAATAAGAGGCGAGTTTAGAGCTAATGGCTTAAAGTTACAGCCATTTTGAGCACATGGCATGTTAGACTCATAGAATACAGGCCTCTGAGATGCTTCTAAATTGGCATGGTGTTTTGTGTGAATCTTAACTTAGAAATCAAACTTGTAAAGAATAAGATTTAAAATAATGTCTCTTCAATTAAGTATATTGTCATAACATAAAAGCTGACAGACAAATATTGTGCTGTAAAAATAATGCGTTTGCCATTAATTTTAAAGAAAATAGATTGTTTAAAATTGGGCTTTGCTTTCAAAGTTGTAGTTACTCTAATATTATAAGAGAAAATTAAGAGTTAAGATAAAAATTGCCAATGTGCCACTGACTGCCGTTTGCAGTCTACTTAAAGGCCAAGATTCTTAACATATTTTAAAAATGATAAAGGTTAAAAAACAGCTGTGGCCAAAATGGGCTTATTGTGACTTTTTCACAAGTTTATTGGCTACAATGATAAAAACAAAATTTAACCCTCCAAGATTATAAAGAAGATCTCAATGGAAATTTATTTGATATCAAACAAGTTCCTTTGACTACTATGATGGGTAGATTAAATTTACATTTGAGTTAGTGCTGAGCTCAGAGCTGCCTCAATCGAAACTTATGAGCTGCTTTTGTCTTACAGATCCCACCTAGGGAGGTTTTGGCCAAAACTATGTTCTTGAAAGCAAGTTCATTAAAAAGTTTTTTTTTCCCATTAAAAAATGGAATACAGAGATAAACAGAGAATTCTCAATGGCAGAATCTTGATTGGCAGAGAAACACTTAAAGAAATGTTTCAAGTCCTTAGTCATAAGGGAAAGGCAAATCAAAACAAATCTGAGGTTCTATCTTACAACCATCAGAATGGCTAAGATCAAAAAACTCGGGAGATAGCCCATGTTGGCAAGGATGTGGAACAAGGGAACTCATCTTCATTGGTGGTGGAAGTGCAAACTTGGACAACCCCTTTGGAAATCAATTTGGTGGTGTCTGAGAAAACTGGGAATAGTTCCATGTCAAGACTCAGCTCTCACTCCTGGGCACAGACCCAAGAGCTGCCCTGCGCCCCACAAGGACACATGACCAGCTGCGCTCACAGCAGCTTTCGTTATAGCTGCCAACAACTGGGGATGACCCAGATGCCCCTCAGCTGAAGAAGAGATAAAGAAAATGTGGTTCATCTACACAATGAAATACTATTCAGCTATTAAAAAAAACACAAAGACATGAATTTTGCAGGCAAATGAATGAAACATGAAAATATCATCCTGAGTGAGGTAACCCAGTCCAAAAAGGACACACATGATATGTACTCATAAGTGAATATATACCATAAAATACAGAAAACATTCTATACTCCCAAATAAGCGAAAATAGAAGGAAGATACAAGCCAGGATGTGTGAACCTCACTTAGAAGGGGAATAGTCATAAGAGGCAGACAGAGGGAAGGAGCTAGGAGAGAGAGTAGATGGAAAGAGAGAGGTTTAGGATTAGGTGTGGAGAGTGACAGAAGAGATGGTGAGATGGCCATGAGAATGAATGGAGATCTATAACTGATGGGGGTGAGGAGGTAGGGGGCATCTCCAAAATAAGACAGAGACCTGGGATAGAGAGGTGCGCAAGAATCAATCGGGGTGCCTGTATCCAGGCAGGAACCCCAGTGGAACAACAGAGACACTGACCCACCCACAAAACTTTCAACCGGAAATTTATCCTGTCTACAAGAAGTGCAGGCAGTATTTCTTGATACAGGAGTTAGAGCAGAGACTGAGGGAATGGCAAACCAATAATAGGCCCAACTTGAGACCCATCCTATGGGCAAGCACCAGTCCCTGCCATCACTAATGATACTGATATGCTTGCAGACAGGAACATGCTGTCCTTTGAGAGGCTCCACCCAGCAGCTGACTCAAACAGATACAGACACACACAGCTGAACAGTGGATGGAACTTGGGAACTGTTATGGAAGAACAGGAGGAAGGGTTGAGGACCAAGAAGATAGGAACTCCACAGGAAGACCAAGAGACCCTTGGGGCTTTCAGTCTGAACCACCAACCAAAGAACATAGCGAGACTGGGCCTAGGCCTCCCCACTCATAGGTAGCAGATGTGAAGCTTGACCTTCATGTGGGTCCAGAACAACTGGCATGGGGCTGTCCCAAAAGCTGTTGCTTGTACATGGGATAAGTTCTATCTGGGCTGCCTTGTCTGGCCCCATTGGGAGAGGAAGTCGCTAGCTTAGTAAAGACTTGAAGTGGGAGATACTCAGGGGGCCCCACTCACTCAGAGGAGAAAGGGGAGGATAAGGGAAGGATTGTGGGAGGGGGTAACTGGTAGGGGGCACTGAGAGGGATGTAAAGTGACTAAGTAAACAGTAAAATTAAATTAAAAAATCTGTTAGTAATATATAATTTAAAAAAATTCTGTACAATAATTCCAGCATCTTTAGTAATTCCATTACTCTCTGCTTTCACCAGAACTTGACCATGTGTTGCAGGAAATATTAAAAATGACAGATCTGCCAACTCTCCGTGGCTGATCACCCTCCTGCACACCTGTGCTCCTGCTGCCCCAACTCTCCGGGACTGCTGGTCTCTAGACCTGCAAACTCTCCAGCCTTGAAGGACCACTGGGCCTCCTCTGGGCCATTTCACTCAGACATCCCTCTGTTAGCCACCTCTCCAGCAGTGGACCCTAAGGTTTTCCTAATTCCACACAATGGCCACACATCCCAACTACCTGATAGAGGCATGAATTTTAATGCTTAATTAGCCAGTTAGATTTATGGATATTATAATCACAATTACAAGATGTCAATACAGAAACTCAGAGCCAATTAAAAGTGATAAAGCTTTATCCCAATATTTCTAACCTAATAAAACGCACAGAAAAACAACAGAAGCCATCCTGGTTCTCCAACCTTTGACCTTTCCTCAAACCTCTGTGACTCCACAACTCCTAGTCCCACCTCCCCTTTCCTGTCCAATCACAGGTCTTTTACTGCCCTAATATGATTGGAAATGGAAAATCTTGCAGTAACCATGTTGCTGAAGAAAGCACTGTGATGGTTCCACATCAAACAGACATTAAGTTAGAGCTGAGTTGTAAGCTTCCCACACTGGCTAGCCTTTATGCTCTACAAAGGTCTTTGATAGTCTTAATGGGCTACAGTGACCTACCAGGCAAAACATGGCCTAGAGAAAACAGTCGTATGACTCTACAGGAATCACCAAGCAGTCTGTGGGAGAGAGTTCATGCCTGGTCCTGTAACTTACTCAGCAGCCCCTTACTAGGAAGGTCAAAGGCCCTCGGGGTTAATCTCCTATTTGTATTTTGATAAACAGTCATGCTATCAAAGTGCCTTCTAAATATTCATGTTTATACCTATAGACTAGTTCTTTATCCAGCCTTCATCAGAGATGTCTTACCAAAACAGGTAGTAGTTAATCCAGAAACTCAAAACTAACCAAAGTGACAGTTTTGTTCAGCAGCAACTAAGAAAGCGACAGCACACCCTCTGAAGCTCAGGGAGCACCACAGAAGAGGAGGCGAAAACAATGAAAGAGGCAAGGCGGGAACTGCATAAAGAGGATGTGGGCTGGACATGCCAGCCACTGCACACAGAAACTCCCTGTAGCTATGGCTAACTGCACAGACCTGCACAAGATCAAGCCTGTTACTATTTCGTCACTGGGGAGGACAGAGACCACGAGAGCTTCATCTTCCAGAAGGCCTACTAGTGATCAGTCTTGTTGAGGGAGGGCGTCTCTTCACTCAGCTGTGTAGCTACAGATAATCATCCGTATGACCCAGACTCAGAGAAGTAATAATAACGAAACTCAGTGGACCACACATAAAAAGACATGATGGAGGGAGGGTCTCATCAGGAAGGGAGTCAGTGGAAGAAGGAGATAAGGAAGCTGACTGGGCTGTGACAATGACCACAAGTCACTACAAGTGAGATGTCTATAAAAACTTGGTGACTTCTTCTCATGAGGCACAAGTCCTCACAACCCATACCTTTCCAGAATGAAAAAAGTTAAAGGGTAAGTATAGATTTACAGGTGTATATACCTTTAATTTTATGACATCTGAACTGGTTCTAAAATATTGTATTTCCCAAAGCCACACTGAAAATTGATGGACTACAACTACAGCAAGCTGAGCTATATAGAAAAAAATTTAATTTAGAAATTACTTTTTTTATTTCTATAACTCATAAATTTTCTGGAAACTGCATTCACTCAGAATAAAAAAGAAAGAGCCACATTTGGCATAAATATGAATATAAAATATATTCTTAAAACAGCTCAATACATTTCAAAGTTCTAGAAATTTAAAAGTAGCAAACTTTTACTTCAATATTTATCTTTACAAAAAGTTTCAATGATCAAATGTCAAAGTTGTACTGTGTCCTATCAGCCCAACGGTCAGAGAAGGGCTGAGCAAGCATCTGGACTAGAAATCCTAAAGGCACTGGCAAGCAGAGGCGCTCTGAGCTAAAAGTTAATATAATGCAAAGGCTGGCCACATAGATCTGCCCCAGGAGGAAAAAGTCTTTTGTCTTTGAAATAATAAAAGGAGGTGTCATGAAGAAAGTTATCACTGAAAACAGATGGGGCACAAAACATCTATCCAAAGGTTCTGCCACCTCTCAAGCCAATACTTGGTACCTTGCCTCAGTAAGTTTCAGTCAAATGAATCCCCCAGAGAGTAAGAAATCCAAAAGAAGAATCCACAACTGTCACAAGCCAAAGGAAACAAGGTAAACTTCATACACATAAGAGTTGCAAAACAACCTGGATTCCATAAATACAGATGTTAAGTTAATCACGTTACCAAGTAGTGTCAGGATTATGGGAGTACAGACTAAGGTGTTACTAGTCCACAAGCCAGAACAAGTTATTTTGTAAGAGAACTGCCACTCATTCAACAACAGTATCATGTCTCTACTGTTATCATTAAAACCTTGGTTAAAATTGCCTGACTTGCTTTATACCATGTTTGTTTGTTTAACTGTTTTTCTAATGCTACAGAAGATTTACCCTTTTTTCTTGGATAACTTTATAAACTGGCAGAATAAAGGAAAATGTTACTGACTCATGGGTACTCAAAACTATTTTTTTGCTTTGTTGTTTATTTTAATTTGTTCTTCTCTCACACATTACACCCCTACCATAGATTTCCCTCCCTTGACTCCTCCAAGTCCCCTCTCCCAGCACCTCTCCTCCCCAAATCCACTCCATTTCCCTTCAAAAACAAGAGCAGGGATATCAATCAAACTCGGCATAGCAAGTTACAATAAGACTATAGTCAAACCCTCATATCAAGGGGGGAATAGTTCCCAAGAGCAGGCAGAGTCAGAGACACCCTACCACCACTGTTAGGAGTCCCACAAGAASACCACACTACACAACTGTAGCGTATATGCAGAGGACCTAGATCAGACCCATGCATGTTCCCTGACTGTCGATTCAGTCTGTAAACTCCTATGAGCCTAAGTTAGTCGATTCTGTGGGCCATGTTCCATGATGTCCTCAACAACTCTGACTCCTACAATCCTTCCTCCCTCTCTTCCATAGCATGCCCCAAGCTCCGCCCAGTGTTTGCATGTGGGTGTCTGCATCTGTTCCCACCAGCTGCTAGATGAAGCCTCTCAAATGACAACTGGGCATGAGTATGGCAAAATATCACTAGGAAATGAAATGGAAACTTAAGGATTCTTTGGAAAGTCAGTTGTGTTGGATGGTGTTTTGCTGGGGCAAACACGTGATGGAGTGTTTTCCTGAAGTGGACACAAGTGAAAGACTAAGATGACTCCTGAAGGAACATTTAGCTGAAGCAGACACAGGAGAAAGGATGTTCTTCTAAAGAAAGCACGTGAAAAGATATGACATAAAGGCTTCTTTGCTAATAATAGGCATATATTGGTCCACCTTACATTGCTTAGTTGAGCTGCATTTGTTGGGACTCCATAGAGAGAAACACACCAAGAACCTTGTAGTGTGCTGCAGTTTCTTGATGCTTCTGCAGACTCACTGATTGGCAGAGTGATGTCAGCTGAGACAGGTGCAAGTACTGAGGCAGGACCCCCTGGAGGGCATGTGATGTTTGGAGGGACAGTGGGAGAGGCGGAGCTTGGCTTGCTTACAGAGCTAGCTGTGCAAGCTTGTGGGTCTCTTGTCTTTGCTGATCTTTGCTTCCCTGAGAGAGGCACAGCTGGGAAMTTCTGGTGTTCCTACTGGTCCCTCCTGAAGACTTATGCCAAAGCTGAGGTCTGGCTGTCTCTGCTAAGTAGTGCCACCTCCACTGATTAATGTTTGCTATCCTGACTCTATCAAACTAGACTGCTGATGTAGCCATGAAATGCTTGAGAGTAACCACGACTACTAACCTATGAACTGAACTGCCGATTTCTAGATGAGAGTTGCTCCAAAGAATCCTTCTAAACAGGTCCACTTCCTCAATATTCTTTCCTTCCCACTACCTCTGGTGGGTGGTGGGCTAAAAGGGAAGTTAAAACGTTTGAGAACCATCATTAAAAATGAAATTAAAAAAATAAAGTTACAAGGAACCATTTCATTGACTTCATTTATTTATCTGTTTGTTTGTTTACTTACTTACTTTTGTTTGGGTTCTATCCTAGGTATCTGAACTGTCCAGCCTCTGGTTCCTGGCTGTCCAGCAGTGTCAAATGTGAGCTCCCTCTCCTGGGGTGGGTCACAAGTTGGACCAGTCACTGGTTGACCACACAGACAAGTTCTGAGCCCCCATCCCCAGCATGTCCTAGGTCAAAGGTTTTATGGCTGGTCCGATGGATGTCTCAGTCCCACTGCAGAGCCTTTGCTGGATTACAGACAGTGGCCAATTCAGGGTCCACACTACGAGCCTTTGCTAGGATCACTCCCATAGGTTCGAGGGAGATCCCACTGTACTACGGTTCCACATCACTCACCAAATACCTCTCAGTTCCTGACTTCTCTGCCAATACTCTTTCCCTCCTTCCTGCCCACTCCCCACCTGATCCCCACCCCATACTCATCCTCACCTACCACTGTCCACTAGCAAAATCTACTTTATTTCCTCTTCCCCCAAAGATCCATGTATTGCTCACTTAAGTCTTCCTGGTTACTTAGCTTCTCTGGGTCGGTGTATTGTAGCATGACTATCCTTTACTTAACAGATATTATCTACTTAAAAGTGTGTACATATCATGTTTGTCTTTCTAGGTCTGGGTTATCTCACCCACAATTATTTTTTTCTAGTTCCATCAACTTGCATGCAAATTTCATAATGTCATTAATTTTAACAGCTGCACAATAGTTCATAGTGTAAGTGTACAATATTTTCTTTATCCATTCTTCATTTGAGGGATATCTGGGTTGTTTCCAGTTTCTGGCTATTATAAATAAAGCTTTTATGAACATAGTTGAGGAAGTGTCCTTGTGTTAGGATAGAGCATCCTTTTGGCATGTGCCCAAAAGTGGTATACCTGAGTCTTGAGGTAGAACAATTCTCAGTTTTCTGAGAAATTTTCATATTGATTTCCACAGTGGGTATACATTTGCACTCCTACTAGCAATGGGCGAGTGCTCTCTGTGCTCCATATCCTTCCCATCATGAGCTGTCACTTGTGTTTTTTATCTTAGTCATTCTGACAGGAGTAAGACAAAAATCTCAAAGTAGTTTTGATTTGCACTTCTCTAATGACCAAGAATGTTGAATATTTCTTTATGTGTTTCTGAGTCTGTTGAGAATTCTCTATTTAGATCTGTACTCCACTTTTTAACAGAATTATTCGGTATGTTGATGTCTGGTTTCTTAAGGTCTTTATATATTTTGAATATCAGTTCTCTGTCAGATGTGGAGTTGGTGGCGATCTTTCCCTTTCTGTAGCTCTGTTTTGTCTTGGTGATGATGTGTTTTGCCTTACACTCCTTTGCTTTTCAGTTTCATTGTGTCCCATTTATTATCAATCCTAGCACCTGTGCTATTGGTTTTCTGTTGGAGAAGTTATCTCCTATGCCAGTGCACTGAAGACTATTCCCTACTTTCGCTTCTATCAAGTTAAATGTATCTGGGTTTTACGATGAGGTCTTTGATTCACCTGTACTCTGTATAGAGTAACTCTGTGTAGGGTGATAGATATAGACCTATTTACATTCTTCTAATCTGGTGATGTCCAGTTAGATTAGCACCATTTATAGAAGATGCTTTTTTTCCCCATTGTATATCTCTGGCTTCTTTATCAAAAATCAGATGTCTGCAGGTTTGTAGATATACATCTGGGCCTTCAATTTGATTCTACTCCATTGATTAACACATTTTTAATGTTAATGCCATGCAGTTTTTATTACTAAAGCTCTATATCACAACTTGAAGTCAAGAATGGTGAGACCTCTGAAAGTTCTTTTACTGTACAGGACTGTTTAAGCTATCCTGGCTTTTTGTTTTTCCATATGAAATTGAGTATTGCCCTTTCAAGATTTGTAAAGAATTGTGCAGAAATTTTAATGGAGATTGTGCCGAATCTGTAGAATGCTTTTGGTAAAAYTGCCATTTTTATTATGTTAATCCTACTGATTCATGAGCATGGCAGATTCTATCTCCTGATACCTTCTTCAATTTCTTTCTTCAAAGATTTGATGTTCTTGTTATGCAGGTCTTTTATTTGCTTAGAGATATTCTAAGATATTTTATATTGTTTGTTGCTATTATGAAGGGTGTTATTTTTGTTATTTCTTTCTCATCCCATTTGTCATTTATATATAGAAAGGAAACTTTTTTTTTTTTTTTTTTTTTTAGTTAATCTTGTATCCAGTGACTTCAAAAAGGTATTTTATCATCTGTAGGAACTCTTTGGAAGAATTTGAGGGGTCACTTATGTATACTATTATATCATCTGCAAATAATACTTTTACTTTCTTTCAAATTTTTATTCTTTTGATCCCTTCAGTTTTCTTATTGCTCCAGCTAGAAATTTAAGTACAATATTGAATAGATATGGAGAGAGTGGACAGCCTTCTCTTTTTCCTGATTTTAGTGGAATTGTTTTGAGTTTCTCTCGATTTAATATGATGTTGGCTGACAACTTTCTATAAATTGCCATTATGGTTATGTGTGTACCTTTTATCCCTGATCTCTCCAAGTCTTATCACAAAGGGGTGTTGGATTTTGTCAAAAGATTTTCAACATCAAATGAGATGATCATGTGGTTCCTTTCCTTTCAGTCTGTTTAAATGGTAGGTAACACTGACTGATTTTCTATTTAGAACCATCTCTGAATCTCTGGGATGAAAACTATTTAATCATGGAAGATGATCTGTTTGATGTGTTCTTGGATTCTTTGAGCATTTTATTGTGTATTTTTGCATATATGTTCTTGTAGGAAATTGCTTTATTATTCTTTGTTGAATCTATGCATGTTTTGGGTATCAGAAAGACTGTGGTGTCATAGAATGAATCTAGAATGTTCCTTTTGTGTTTCTATTATGGAATGACTTGAGAAGTATTGACATTAGCTCTTCTTTAAAAGTCTGGTAGAATTCTGCACTAAAACAATCTGGCCTTGGCTTTGTTTTGCTCTTGTTTTTGTTGTTGTGAGATGTTTAATGACTACTTCTATTTCCTTAGGGGTTATAAGTCTATTTACATTATTTATCTGATCTTGATTTAACTTTGGTAAGTAGCATCTATCAGAAAAATTATCCATTTCTTTTAAGTTTTTCCAATTTTGTGGAGTACAGGTATTTAAAGGATGACCTAATGATTCTTTGGATTTCCACCCTGCCTATTGTTCTGTGCCCTCATTTTGTTAATTTGGATATCCTTTCTGTCTTTTAGTTAGTTTGGATATGGACTGTCTATCTTGGTGACTTCCTCAAAGAACCAGTTTCTTGTTTCATTGATTCTTTGTATTCTTCTTTGTTTCTGTTTTATTGATTTAAGCCCTCAATGGATTATTTCCTGCCATCTACTCCTCTTGAGTGAGCTTCCTTCTTTTTGTTCTGGAACTTCCAGGTGTGCTATAAAGTTGCTAGCATGAGATCTCTTCCATTGCTTTATGAAGGCACTTAGTGCTATGAAGTTTTCTCTTAGCACTGCATTCATTGTGTCCCATAAGTTTGGATATGTTGTGAGTTCATTTTCATTGAATTCTAGGAAATCTTTAATTTCTTTCTTTATTCCTGCCTTGACCCAGTAGTTATTCAGTAAAAGTAGACTGTTTAGTTTCCATGAATTTTTAGGCTGTTGTTTCTGTTTTTGTTGAAATCCACCGTTAATCTGTGGTGGTCTGATACAATGCAGGGGGTTATTCCAAATTTCTTTTAAGTTGAGACTTGTTTTCTGGTGTACTATATGAAAGCAAAAGCTGATGGCCAATTAGCTGAGCCAGGAAATAGAATGTGGGAGTTCTGGATGGCAGAGAGGACACTCTGGGACAGAGCCAATCACTGGAAGAGATTGACCCAGAACTCCGAGGAGAAAGACACATGAAACTGAGGAGAGGTAACTAGCCATGTGGCATTCATAGAAAAGAATACAAGTTATAAGCTAGGTAGGGAACAAGCCAAACGTTGTGGCCTAGGCAGTCATTCATCGATAGTCTCAGAGGCATTATTTCAGGAACTAGGGTGCAGGTGGGAAAGCCAACAGTCACAATGAGATGCTGAGAAGGTGTGTTCTTTTGACTTTGGGTATAATGTTCTGTAGATATGTTAGGTTCATTTGGTTCATAACATCTTTTAGCTCCAGTATTTCATTTAGGTTTTGTCTGAATGACTTGTCCATTGGTGAAAGTGAAGTATTAAAGTTTCCCACTATTAATGTGTGAGGGTAAGAGTGTRCTTTAAGCTTTAATAATGTTTCCTTTGTAAGTATGGATGCATTTGAATTTGGGGCATAGATAGTAAGAACTAAAAGATCACTTAGTGAATTTTTCCTTTGATGAGTATGAATTGTCCTTCCTTGTCTTGTTTGATTAATTTTAGTTTGAAGTCCAATTTATTAGATATTACTATGTCTATACCAGCTTGTTTCTCAGATCCATTTGCTTGGAAAATCTTTTCTCTAACCCTTTACTCTGAAGTAATATCTATCTTTGATGCTGAAGAGTGTTTCTTGTATGCAGAGGATACATTCCCTATTTCATATGCACTCAGTCTTTTTATTGGGAACTGAGTCCATTGATATTGAGAGATACCAATGACCAATGAATGTTAATTCCTGTTATTATTGTGGTGGTGGTGGTAGTGGTGGTGGTAGGGTGTGTGTGTGTGTGTGTGTGTGTGTGTGTGTGTTCATTTGGTTTTGCTGATGTAAGATTATTTATTGACTGTTTTTGTGGCTGTAGTTAACTTCCTTGGGTTGGAGTTTTCCTTGTAGGGCTGACTGGATCTGTGGATAGATGTGGTTTCGATTATGGAATATCGTGTTTTCTCAATCTATGGTGACTGAAGGGTTTATGTGGTGGTTTGAATAAAAATGGTACCCAGAGTCGCATAGGGAGTAGCAATGATAGGAGGTGCAGCCTTGCTGGAGTAGGCATGGCTTTATTGAAGGACATGTGTCACTAGGGGGTGGGCTTTGAGGTCTCAGAAGCTCAAGCCTGTCCACGGCGTCACTGTCACTGTCACCTCCCACTGCCCGCTGACCCAGAAATAGAGCTCTCAGCTGACTCTCCAGTCGCACGCCTGCCTGCACACTGCCATGCTTCCCAGCTCCATGATGATAATGGGCTAAATGTAAACCAGCACCAATTAAACATTTTCCTAGAAGCGTTACCACAGTCATGCTGTCTGCACAGCAATAAAAACCTAAGTAGGACAGTATAGCAGTCTAAGTTGGCATCTGTGGTCTCTTAGAATCTGTAGCACATCTGTCCAGGCCCTTCTGACTTCTAGTCTTTCTACTGAGAAGTCAGGTGTAATTTTAATAGGTCTGCCTTTATATGTTACTTGCTTTTTTTTTTTCTCTTATAGCTTTTAATATTTGTTCTTTGTTATGTATGTTTAGTGTTTTTATTATTTTGAGCCAAGGGATTTTTTCTGGTCCAATCTACTTGGTGTTCTGTAAGCTTCTTGTACCTTTACAGGCATCTCCCTATTTAGGAAAATTTTCTTCTATGATTTTGCTGAACATGCTTTCTGGGTCTTTGAGCTGCAATTACTCTTCTTCTATTTTAATTATATTTAGGTTTGGCCTTTTCATAGTGTCCCAGCCTTCCAGGATGTTTTGTGGCAGGGATTTTTTAGACTTAATATTTTCCTTCAGTGAAGTTTGCATTTCTTCTATTCTATCATCACTGCCTGAATTTTTTTCGTTTCCATCTCTTGTATTGTTAGTGATATTTGTATCTGTAGTTCCTGTTCACTTACTAGATTTTACATTTACAGAATCCCCTCGGTTTGTGTTTCTTTTATTGCTTCTATTTCCATTTTCAGACCTTGACCAGTTTTATTTCCTTCAACTACTTATTTTTCTTGGCTTTCCTTAAGGGATTTATTAATTTCCTCCAATATTTTTATTTGTCTTTTCTTTGGTTTCTTAAAGATGTATTCATTTTCTCTTCAAGGACCCCTATCACCTTCACAAAGATGGTTTTAAGGTCATGTTCCTGTATCTCTGCTGTTGGAGTAGTCAGGGCTCGYTGGAGTAGCTGAGGCCTGGCGGTGGCGTCACCGTGGCCGTTGCTGATGACACTCTTCCTCAGGCCTCCAGGCATCTGGGGCTGGGGTGACTTCAGGATGCTGATTCTGAGTTTGTCTTTGTCGGATGGGCTTTTCCCCCTAGTGTTTCTGTTTCCTCTCTAGTATTTGGGATGGAGTGGCCTCTGGTTGAGCAGGGAGTTTCTGCCCAGATGGGGGTCTTCCACCAGAACTAGGGGGTGGGATATGGTGACAGGGAGGAGGGGAGCCACGGGGAGTAGGTGCAATTAGGAATAGCCCATGGGCAGGAGTCTACCCAGAGTGCTGGTGCCCAGTGTGGCCTCTGGTTGAGCAGAGGGCTTCCACAAAAGTCACTCAAAAAAGTTTTAATCATTGAAATAAACAAAGTTTTCTATAGATTTATTTATAAAGAGCTATTAAGTATTATATTCTAAGTTTACTATTTAAAACTCAAAATATCTAAAAAAAATTAAATATCTGGCAGGTACATCCATTAATGTGCCAATGCTGAAGAACCAGCCTGCCCCATCTTAGGCTTAAAAGCCATCTGTGGTTAAGGCAAACTAGATTCTTTCCTGATTCATTCCTCAAACTGCTATTTTTCAAAGACTGGACTATGTCTGCAGCCTTACCTACAATGGGTCTGCATCGCCTGCTCTAGGAATGGCAATCATGTCTTTGTTTCTATGACTACCCATGATGACCTCGCTACGGCTCACTTGTGACGTCCACCTTGCAACAATGTCTCTGCTTCAGGGAGACTAACCTGTCATGCTTATGCTCCGCTCCTGTACTCCCATATATTTCCCCACCAAATACTCCCCACCCCCAATTTGGCAATCCCCTACTTCTGAGCTATAAAAGTCTTATCTCTCTCACATCCAATGATGACCTTAGGGGGAGGGAACCTGTGCTTGTACTCCAATAAAAAGTTCATTTGGCCATGCTGATTTGGGTCATTGGTCTTTCTTCTCCCATCTTTGGGGTTAAAAAAGTAACAGTGGATTTATACTTGGCCTTCTCTGAAACACCTCTAAACTGTAAAGACATGGCTAAAATTAGACCCATTTGGACAATGAGGGAACATGGGGCACAAGACAACACCGAGACAGAAACTGAAAGCTAGCAACAAGATTTAACACACCCAGAACTGAGGCTTTCCAGATGAAAAGCCAGAAGAAGCAAAAAAATCCTGGCCCCAGAGCAATCAAATCCAAAGTCCTTCACAGTAGGATTTATTATTCCACTAGTTCTATTTAAAACTCTGCTCTCTGCATAGAGATGCCAAAGAGCATTTAGTACTATTCTCAAATATCACTATATATTATATGCAGCCCAGAATGTACAATCAGGGGATCAAAACAGATATAAAGGAAAGAAAAGACATGGTGAGGAACCACCCTGCCCTCAATCAAAGAATCATGAAAATGTGACAAAAATTCAAGATGTGAAGTGCCTATAAAGTCCTCTGAATCAACTCTACATTTCTACCAGCCACTGATTCTCACCAGAAAGGAAAGCAAAAGAAATATTTGAATATCATTTGTGTATCAAATTAGTAATTATCTATTCTKAAAATATTTTAAGGAACAAAATAAAACTACTTAAAAATGAGCCAGATGATTTAAAGTATCAACCTAATGAGGCTAATTACGAACCGAGTTTTCTTCCTCCTCCTCTAGCTCCCTCTGCTGCTCTTCATGCCGTTTGGCTTTGATTTCCATGGCTTCGGTGATCAGGTCTCTTAATATTGACACGGGTTTTGCATTCTTGATAAAAGGATGCTAAAAAGACAGAGTTAAAYGGTATAAAATCAGAATTTTCTGGTTTATAACCAACAATATTAAAACACACATAACTGCTAACCAGAATAATACACTACAATTTTACTTATAACTAATACATTGATTAAGAAAAATGCTTTTTTTTTCTGGATATATTCTTTATTTACATTTCATTTCCCTTTTCCTGGTTTCCCCGCCCCCCAATGTCCCATATGTCTTTTTACCTCTCCTCCCCCCCCC
>BDUI01001138.1:0-15823 GCA_002335545.1 Apodemus speciosus
CTGAGACCATTTGCTTGTAAAATTGTCTTCCAGCCTTTTACTCTAAGGTAGTGTTTGTCTTTGACTCTGAGATGCATTTCCTGTATGCAGCAAAATGTTGTGTCCAGTCTGTTAGTCTATGTCTTTTTATTGGGGCATTGAGTCCATTGATGTTGAGTTATTAAGGAATAGTGATTGTTGCTTCCTGTTATTTTTGATGTTATTTTTATGTTTGGTGGTATCTTCCTTTGGGTTTGTTGAAAGAACATTACTATCTTGCTTTTTCTAGGGCACAGTTGCCCTCCTTATATTGGCGGTTTCCATCTATTATCCTTTGTAAGACTGGATTTGTGAAAAGATACTGCGTAAATGTGGTTTTATCATAGAATTTCTTAGATTCTCCATCTATGGTGATTGAGAGTTTTGCTGGGTAGTCTGGGCTGGCATTTGTGTTCTCTTAGGGGCTGTATGACATCTGCCCAGCATCTTCTAGCTTTCATCGTCTCTGGTGAGAAGTATGGTGTAATACTGATAGGTCTTCCTTTATATGTTACTTGACCTTTTTCCCTTACTGCTTTTAATATTCTTTATTTATTTACTAAATTTGGTGTTTTGATTATTATGTGACGGGGTGAATTTCTGTTCTGGTCCAGTCTGTTTGGAGTTCTGTAGGCTTCTTGTATGTTCATGGGCATCTTTCTCTTTAGGTTAGAGAAATTTTCTTCTATAATTTTGTTGAAGATATTTACTGGCCCTTTAAGTTGGGAATCTTTGCTCTCTTCTCTACCTTAGGTTCTTGTGTCCTCAGGGTTTCCGACTGCTTCCTCTGAGCAGCAGGGCAGCTCTCCCTTGTGTTGACTGTCCTCTCTGAGCTGACGGGTGGTTACCTACCGTCCTGCGCGCTGTGCTCATGTTCAGACTTATCTAAATTCTGTTTAACTCTTAGAACCAAAATACTCTGAAACTATTAAACAGATTAGAAATGTTTTAATTATATTCCTTACTTTCTTCCTCTTTATATTTAATTTTTTCAATTTTTTGTTTTTGTTTGCCATATTCTCATAGTCTATTAAAGTACAATTGATAAAGGAGGACACCTCAGCTTCGCATGGCAGCGCACACCTCACATCCCGACACACACACACACCTCAGATCCCGACACACACACCTCAGATCCCGACACACACACCTCACATCCCGACACACACACCTCAGATCCCGACACACACACCTCACATCCCGACACACACACCTCAGATCCCGACACACACACCTCAGATCCCGACACACACACCTCACATCCTGACACACACACCTCAGATCCCGACACACGCACCTCAGATCCCGACACACGCACCTCAGATCCCGACACACGCACCTCAGATCCCGACACACGCACCTCAGATCCCGACACACACACCTCAGATCCCGACACACACACCTCACATCCCGACACACACACCTCACATCCAGACACACACACCTCACATCCCGACACACACACCTCACATCCCGACACACACACCTCACATCCCGACACACACACCTCACATCCCGACACACACACCTCAGATCCCGACACACGCACCTCAGATCCCGACACACGCACCTCAGATCCCGACACACACACCTCAGATCCCGACACACACACCTCAGATCCCGACACAGGGACAGAAGCGTGGGTAATAGCATGGGTTCAAAGCCAGCCAGGTTTATTGCCAAAGTTAATACCTGACTGGGCAGTATAAGAACATGACTCAGGAGGAAAAAGAGAGAGGGGGAGATAAAGAAAAGGTCACTACTAATAAATATGTAAAGGTATAAAAGCAAAAGGAGGCTGATAAAATAATTTATGTTAAATTTATAGATAGGTTATTTTATATGACTTTTAAATATATTTTGTTGTTCTATATTGCCATTAACTTTAGTATCCTTTGTCAGGATTCAAACCTCATAACTTGAAGATTTTTATTTCTTAAAAGGGAAATATCAAAACATTGTTAAGGCATTTTTTACTATGTACTTGAAAACTGAGGAATTTTTTCAAGTTTCATCAAAGAGCAATTTTTTAAGGACTTAGCTATAAATCCTAGGAAATAGAAGTTTCTGATGGAATTCTTACCACTGAAATTATTTTAAGTACAACAGAACTGCTGGTGTGCACTATTGTAAAATCTCTTAAAAATCCAGCTGTCAACCAGGTGGTCCTTCTTACAGTGGAGAGAATATAGTGTTATTTCTTGTTCATATTTATTTTTGGCAAAAAATTCTATGCCCTAAATTGCCTGGCAGCCAGACATTTGTCTGTAAGTTTTAAGACATTGATACAAGTCAGACACATGGTTTCATACAACCATGAAAAGACACATGTTGCGCTTATGAGAAATCACGATTATAGTCATCAGTATTTGTACTTTCCATCTTTTCATCCTTTATTAAGGTAAAATAAATTATATGCATTTTGAAACAATAAGTTATTTAGGTAAGTAAATCTTAGTTTTATTGATTTGTAATCTTTTGTAACCTAGGGTACTTTTGCTTTTTCCTTAAAATCAAAATATGAATTTTATTCCTTGTGTACTTTACACTGTTTTATGATCCCTATAAACACTATCTAAGTCTGTTTTGATGTCTTGTGTTTTAGAAGGTTACTTCATTCAGTAGCATGGTATATGACTTAATCAGTTTGAGTATATTATTCTAATAAAACTACAAATTATAAGTGTTTAAGCTACATTATATATTTGATGCTATATGAAAATATCTACATTATAATTTACTCCATTAGTACTTTGAATAAAAGATCATCTTAAATAACAGACAGAGATAACAGGAGTCATATTATCTTCCAGGATTGGTAAATACCAGCTTCCCTAGCAAATGTTGTTATAAAATGCCTTACCGAATTAATTTAATACTTCTGAAAGCAAACAATTAGGTTCCCTATCAGGGAAATTTACTGAAATGCTTTTTCTAAAGCCTCAGTGGCCAAAAGACAGCACTGGAATGTGAGAAACTAATTTTGGCTTGTTCTAACACCTCAGAATGTTACAAATTAATCAAGTGCTACTTAAGGTCCAGAACTCATTAACTTTTTATGTTTTGCTTTTCCCATGACAGAGATTAAGTTATAGTGTAAAGCTTTAGTCCCTCGTTGATTAGACTGCCATCCCCACTGCACAAGTGCCTTCTTATCTGCAGTTTAGTGAGCACAGGCAATGGTCTGTGCAGTGATGTAGAAGAACTAGTTTATTGTTACATAAGGTTTTCAGGAGACCAAGCAGAGCCCACTCTGTATCTCTGCTTAGGGAAAACCCTCTTACCACTACCGAAGCTGGGAAGGAAAATGTGTGTTACTCAAACAGACACTGTTTTAATAAAGAAAAGGCCTCAATGACATTACAAGTGTTTAATAATTAGATTCTTATTTTAGCAAGCCTGAAAGTTAAAGTTGTAAAGTGCGTGTATTTAGGACCGCAAGTCCGTGAGATTCACATATCAAGTGAGGGTAGCAGAGCCTGTGAGTGGCTAAGATGCCATACTCAAGGCAGGCACACCAGGCTGTTCCTGGAAAAAAGCAAGTTTGTGCATCATAAAACAAGCATTGTGTAGGGTTGTATATCTCCAAAGACTGAAAACCAGTAGAAACCTAGAAGCAAAATTTAACATCCATGCATTTTTAAATTCTTACTTTATGTCAAAGAGCAGAGTTTATGGGAGTTATAGAACAGATTGAGGTTTGTAATGAACAAGGGCAAAATGGAAAACATTGAAGAAACAGCAGGAACCGCTTATAATATGAAAGGCATTTCTTCATTCTTTTTTTTTTTTTTTCTTTGCAATCTAAAAACAGTAGCAGGGGTTCCAAGCAGAGTTTATCATAGGTTGTCAATCACTGTCATGGAGCATTTGCAGCGGAAGATGTCTTTATTCAGAAACAGCTGAGCAAATCAGAGACACAGACTTGTAGTTAGTAGTCTGTCCAGCCTGCACTAAATAAACAAGGCCAGGGCTAACAAGCCAGCTTCTCACATAAAAATATAATGGATTCCACTGACCTTGCTGCCCTCCATTCAGCTTCAATCCCTGTTACATAAAAGCTTCACTACTCACTTTCAATTTCCTTTAATTACCTACATGATGTAGATAAGAAAATGAACCTTCCTTATAGTCAGTGATCACACACAGGAAATGAGACAACTTGTTTAAAATTAGAGAAGTAATTTGGGGGTAAATAATTCTATATGTCCTGCTGAAGAAATGTCTAGAAACAGTTTTTGTTGGGCTGTTTGTTTTTAACCAGGGATTTTGATTATTTTACCAGCTCTGGTGATCCTGGAATTGCTGCTTTTCTAGCCAATCTAAACTGGGTTTTTAAAAACCCCTTTGTGAGTATTCTAAAGCATCCATCATAATAAAATACTCATGGGGACATAAGAGGTAAGCAGAGTAATGAAACAAGCATGTCACATTCTAAAGAGCTTAGAAAATTGTGAAATGAAATTCCATGAACAAATGTCCATGACTTTCACAGGTCTGGCAGAGCAGTAGAGGATTAAATAGCAGTTGTCTTCAGTCTTCATTTTAGCTCTGCTTCTGCAGCTCATGATTAAAACACCAACAATAACAGCAAGAAGCCAGTAATAATATGTTTATTCATCATCTAAAATTCAGTAATGTATTTTACATTTGTATGGATGATACCATTTGAGCATTGATTAGAAAACAATATAAGGTTTCAAAATGGTGTGATATTTCTGCAAGTGAGGATAAATGATTCTTTCATTTTCTCTGCACACCTATTGCATTGAAGAATGTTTCCTTATCACCCAAGCAAGCACTTTTTCAGCATTGAACTAATAGGGACTTAAAGGAGATCTGATTGGAGATTAGAGACTAAAACCCACAATATAAAATCAATGTAAAATTAGAGATTAAAACCCACAATATAAAATACATAGTATGTGTGTATGTATATGTCATAATCAAATATATACACCTGAAAAATATAGACCAAAGCTCAAGTAATTGACTTATAAGTTAGTTCACACCATGTATGATATCAGATATGGATATCATAATCATTATTGTAATACCTCACACATAAAAATTCTTCACTGTCACATTGAATCCTCGTACCAAGCCCCAAGTTAGGACAAGAATTTGGACTTCAATGTCTCTCTCAGAAGGTCTTATAGGTCTTATAGTTTGTAAACTTCAGAGCTGAAGATCTAATTGCTGTGTCAGTCCTCTGGTCAGTCACTCTTCCGCCACCCTCACTACACCATCTACCCTGCTGATCTGTGTAGCGCTAAGGCAATGATTACTTACCACATTCTTTGAATTCCATTTAATTTAAACATTGAGCAGAAAAATAAAAGTTCTTTGGATTCAGAGGCTCAAAAGTAGAGTGCTTGTTTATGTATCTGGTTTCATAACCCAGTATTGCCAGAACCTTGAAAAGCCAACCAAGGAAAAACAGCTTTAGGTGATAAAACATTTTTAATATTGATAACTTTTAATTGCCGAAATCAGTGTTTTGTAAATATTTATAAGCTAAGTAAAATCCTTTGAAGATCTGAAAAATGTTGTCTGTGTCAAGTTGATAATCAAAAAACATGCTTTACCTGAGATAAGTGTGGGCATTTCAGGCCTGTGCTGTTACCAAGCATATGTGTAGGCATTATTGATGTTTGAAATGTAGTAATGTTGTCTTCTAAAGACATGAATCAATAGCCTCTTTTAAGTTTGTATCTCAGCTATGTTAAGTTTTCTGTTTGCTTGTTCATTTTGGGCCAGGGAGCATTATTGGTTTGGTTTGGTTTGGTTTGGTTTGGTTCGGTTCGGTTCGGTTCGGTTCGGTTCGGTTCGGTTCAGTTCAGTTCAGTTTTTTGAGACAGGATTTCTCTGTGTAGCCCTGGCTGTCTGAGCTGGAGAGCATCATACTGAGTGAAGTAACCCAGTCTCAAAAGAATACCCATGGTATGCACTCACTGATAAGTGGATATTAGCCTAGAATCTTGGAACACCATAGACACAATCCACCTACCAAATGCTGTCCGAGAAGTAGGAAAGAATAGACCCAGGTTCTGGAAAGGCCCAAGGCAGCAGTGTAGGGGAATACCAGCACAGGGAAGTGGGAAGGGGTGAATAGGGGAACAAGGGGAGGGAAAAAGACATATGGGACATTTGGGGGGCAGGGAAACCAGGAAAAGGGAAATGAAATGTAAATAAAGAATATATCCAATAAAAAGAAAAGACAAAAAAAAAAAAGAACTCACTTTGTAGACCAGGCTAGCCTCTGCCCCCAAGTGCTGGGATTAAAGGCATGCATTACCACACTTCATTTTTTTTTTTTGTTATTTTTTGACTTTTAAAACAGTAATTTTACTGTTCTTCAGCTCAGCCAAATTGCTCAGATATCTTCCCCCAAACCTTTCTCATGTGCCTCTCCCAGTATTTGTTCCATTGTCATTCTACATTTCTCTGTGATATAAAATTCCTATTAGCCTACAGATGTATCAATAACACATTTTGAATATAAACTTAGTTAAAAAATTATTCAATACACTAAGACTTTGTCATTGTAGTTATTTAAATACTTAAAATTTTTATTAAAGTATATGTAAATTTTGCAAGGAAATCAGGACTCTTTAATTTAGAAAAATTATTTTCTTCACTAAGAGGTACCAAGGTGGTGCTGTGTTACTGCTGTCTTCAGGTAGCCTGCACTGGCAATCTAACCGTGTGTACAATTTGTATGACTGCACGGCAGACCATATTTCTACCTTGAAATGGACTCAGCTGTTCTCAGACTCTTCTGACACGAATACTACTGGCAGTGAGCACAGCCACAAGCCTCGTGAAGACGGGATTAAAGCAATAAATTGGGTCACTCCGGCAGGACTGGCACAGTGTGAGAACACGGGAGTCACATCTTACATGGAGTTGGGATTCTAAGGTTGGGAAATAAAAGCTGAAGTTACCAGAAAAACTCAAAGCACAGTAAGTGTTGTGTGTACTCAAACCTGCTTTAAAGAAATAAAGATGTGCTTTAAACTTTAAACACCAGGAGTTACTCCTCTGGCACATCTTTATTTTTTAGTACCAAATGAGATAATTAACTCATACTTACACATCCTACTATTAAAAAATCTGCTCCTAGCCAGGCTTTGAAGCTGTCACTTCTAAACACAGCGCATGAAAGGCTGAGGTTCCACAAATTCAAAGCCAGCTTGGGCTATCTGGTGAGTTCTAATGTAGATATTCTATAGAGAGTGGTCATTTCTCGAAATGAAGGAAGGGAAAAAGGAAGGAATGAAGGAAAGAAAAAAGGAAGGAGAGAGAGAGAGAAAGAAAGAAAGAAAGAAAGAAAGAAAGAAAGAAAGAAAGAAAGAAAGAAGAGACAGACAGCCTTTGAATATCAGAATTACACTCAATTTAGAAAGATGTCCACATGTTCAGAACTGTTAAACCTGACCTATTATTTAAGAGCTACCCCCATCAAGGAGGAAGAAGTTATATATGTACATAATTAAATTAGGTTTTCATTATTGGATATTGAACTTGTAAATCTGCATGGTTTCTTAGACCATAACAATGCCAATGTGAAATGTTGTTAGTTATTATATTAGCAGGATTCTGATGTTTTTATCTTAACTGAACTGCTCTTAGCTCCCATTGGGCGGCCCTCAGGCCCACACTCTCCTCTCTCTTAACCCGTGGTCGCTCCCGTTTCTCCTCTTCTGCTCAAACCTCCTCTCCTGGCTCTCCTCTCTCGAAGCCTGCAGTGCAGCACATAAGACCCCAGCTATGTCTCCTCTGCCCAGCTAGTGACTACTGGCATTTTTATGTACCAGTCACAGTTAACAGAGAGCAGAGTCACTTAGCTAGTGCCTACATGTGTACCCTCTCATCTCAGAGGAAGCCAGTCTCGGGGGCCCCAAAGGGTTATTAGAATACAAGCAACATTAAGCCAGCCTTCTACATTTATCCCCTTTTGTCCAATTAATAAGGCTATTTTCTCTCAGATATAAATTGAACACAATAATAACAGCTTTGTAAACTATAAGGTATGATATGTACATATATAACATCTAGTCATTGTATTTGGCAATTTAGATAAAGTATTTTATCATCAATTCTACCCTAATGAGTTTATAATTTTGTACCACAGTCATCTATTATTTTAACTTATATAACCATCTGAAAACCATCCTTTCAAATCTAGCATATATTCAATGCTATATGACTTAAGTTTAATTGTGAGACTATAACTGTCTAGTCGTCAAACTTGTCATAGATATAAGAAAGAATATATATTTGAGTATGCAGGAACATAGCTTCCAAAATTTAATTGACAAAGACAATTGACTGCCTGTACTGTCCCAGTATTCCTTACAATATTGGAGCAATTATCTTCAGCCTTTTGGCCAAGAACATCTGACCAACCTTAAGTAAAACAGGAATTGTGAAGGACTAGCTCACCCTGTCTTGGCAGAGCTTAGCAGTTGACTACCCTGTGTCCATTTGTCCTTTTTGGACAGCATTCTCTCTGCAGATGAAATTACTGCATTTCTTGCCCAATGGCTAGTTTGCTACAAATGAAGTAACTCGACATCAAAGTATTGATGCTCAGAATCTGCTTTGAAGTAGAATAGGGTTACTGTCAGGAGCAGATCTGTCTCATAATCAAAAGATCTTTTAATAAAAAAATGATTTTTAAGTGCAATATTCTGTGCATCTCTGCTTTTGAAGACCATTATAAATTCAAATTAAAATAATTGAATTTTCAAACATTAATTTATCTATTTACTAATTGAATAACCTTGGAAACATTTTATTGCAGTTAACTAAATTAGAATCTAATATGACCATGAGTTTCACTATCTAACTATTAATTTCCATTACTTAATTATTTTAAAGTTTGTACTAGTTACTATTAAAAGGACTGGATCTAAGTCTTGTATTATTAAATGAGTTGCATAGGCACAATACCTATCTAAGAGTAACAAAATTAATTTTAAATTTCGTCTCAGTTCCCAAAGATTTATACCAGTGGAAACCTTAAACCTGTATCAATATATAAATTTTGTTCCAATGTAAGAAAATATAACTTTAATTCTGCATCAAAATATAAAGATTTCTACCAATGTAAGATTTTGGCTATAAAATGCTTTGTTTAAGAGTAAATTTAATAATCCAGCCCTATTCATCTATTTTCTACAATATTACCATATCCCCCCTTTTTCTTTTTAACCCCCTTCCCTTTACATAAGAAAGAAGGATAGAGTAAAGGAAAGGAAACAGATATCCCTGAGTCTAAGCTCTCTTATTTAGTTTCCTCCCTGTCCAAAACTATAATTATTTGTAAATTATCCTTTAAAATGACAAGTCTGTAATTCATAAAATTACTAAAACCAGACACCCCAACTTAAGGGATTAGGACCGTAACTTTCTTTTTTTATATAGTTTACTTTTCTAACTATCTTTAATCTTTTTTACAGTCTAGTCATTATCCCCCTCCCATTCTGCACTCCCAACAGTTCCTCATCCCATTCCTCCCTCCCAGTCTCCAAGAGGATGTCCCCACCCCCCACCACAACAAACCCCTCCAGGCCCCTCCCCATTGTCTTCAGTGAGAGAAGACAATTTTCTGATTCCTTGCTGATGAATTGGGGGTGGGGGGTAAGAAAACTAGGGAAATGGTTAGTCTTAGGAAAGCTAGCTGTAGAATTTGTTTTCCAGTCTTTATGTGTTGAGAAAGCTCAGGCTTAACCGGAGTCCTGACTGGAACCATCTGAAAGGCTGGGTGAACTGAGGCCATAGGGGATTAGCGGACATTTGGGAAGATGCTCTAGAAGCAGCACCAGGCAGCAGGGGGCTGAGCAGGGGCCATTTCAGCATCTCCAAGGGTAGGTCTTGTCCACCTATCCTCATGGTGTGCCATTCTGTAATAGGTAAACCTTACAACCAATATGTAGTTCTGTAAATACTCTAAGGCTTGTATGGAATATGCAAAGTTCACAAATCATTTATGTATGAATTTTTGTTTCTTGTTTCAGCAGGTGAAAGAGAACTCTTTTTTATGAGTTAGTTTAATCAATAATCAAATTGTAATAAATCTTCATGCTATATGAAAGGATGGCATGATGAATTTTGAGAATTCTCTAGCCAATAAGATTTATAGGCTAGATATAGCTAAAGTTTTGACTAGAGACATTTTTATGTCTCAGCCATTTTAAGGGCTTTTCCCATGTAGAGGGATCAGCAAATCATGTTATCTGTCTTGTTTGGTCTTCTTGAATTTTTCTTTCCTGTCTGCAACCAAGATCTTCAGGGGATCTTCCTCTATCATGCCTGATCCATTTTACTTTGGAAGGGGTCCAAAGCCTTTTTTCTTTCAGGATAAAACAAACCTCTCTCCCAAAATACCTTGCTCCAGCAACAGAAGTCATCAATGGTATAGACTGATTGAATTTAGCACCCTCGTTTTTTCTTTAGACCTGTCCTTTAACCTCTCTCACAAAGAATTTGTAATACCATTATAACCACCAAATTTATAACCACCTTCATTTTGATAATTAAAGCAATCATTCTTATTATTGAGATAGGGTTTCTCTGTGTGACCGGAGCTGACCTGGATTTGTTTATAGAATAGGTTGGCTTTAGAATAGAAACCTCTGTCTGGGCCTTTGTTTCCTACACATTGAACTCAAAGTCCTAGATTTGTTTATTCATCCATGCTTACTTAAAAACAGTTAAAGCAATTTAAATTGATTTTCCATTCTATAGATATTAATATCTATAATTATTTTCCTTTTCTCTTTATTTAAATTAAATTAATATCCTTTCCTTTGTATTAAACTTCAAATAAATTCCCTTCTATTTACTGTATAAGCCTATTCTCAAGCCAGTAATGTGTCATATGCCAAGGTAAGCAGTCCCAGAATTCCTGTAGAACCCATGACAAAAAACCCAGTTGCTCACGTTTGACTTATCCTATTTCTGCTTATTTTTATTCTTTTTATTTTATTGCCGGAGACATTAACATGAAAAGTCACTCGTAGGCCTAGACTTTGAGGTACAGAATTTTTTTTATTGAATATCATCTTCATTTACATTGCCAATGGTAAAACCTTTCCCGATTTCCCCCCTCTCCTAAGACCCCTAACCCTTTCCCCTCCTCCTTCCCCCTGCCTCCACATATTTTCCCCTCCACCCAACACACTCCCACCCCCCCTTGGCTTTCCTTTGTTGGGGCCTCTGTTGAGCCTTTACCTGACCATTCCTCCCACTGATGCCCAACAAGGCCTTCCTCTGCCACATTTTTGGCTGGAACCATGTGTGCCCCTTGGTTGATGGTTCAGTCCCTGGGAGTCTTGGGGTGTCTGGGTGGCTGAAATCATTGTTCTTCCCCTTCAGCTCCTCTGGACCATCTTCCAACGCCTCCATTGGGGACCCCATGCCCATTCCAATAGTTGGTTGCTAGCATCTGCCTCTGTATTTGTAAGCCTCTTGCAGCGCCCCTCCGGAGACAACCATGGCATGCTCCTTTTGGTATGCACTTCTTGTCATCCATAAAAGTGTTCGGATTTGGTGTCTGTTGATAGGATGAATCCCCAGGTAGGGCAGTCTCTGGATGGCCTTTACTTCAGTCTCTGCTCCACATATTGTTTCCCTTATTGCTCCTGTGAGTATTTTGTTCCCTTTCTTAGAGGAACCAAAGCACCCTCACTAAAGTCCTCCTTCTTGAGCTTCCTGTGCTGGGTGAATTGTAACTTGTTTATTTTGAGCTTTTGGGGTAAGATCAGATTATTAGTGAGTGCATACCATGTGTGTTCTTTTGTGATTGGGTTGCCTCACTCTGGATAACACTTTCTAGCTCTATCCATTTGCCTCAGAATTTCATGAATTCATTGTTTTTAATAGCAGAATAGTACTCCATTGTGTATATATACCATAGTTTCTGTATCCATTCCTCTGTTGAGGCACATCTGGGTTCTTTCCAGCTTCTGGCTATTTTAAACAGGGCAGCAATGAACATAGTAGAGCATGTGCCCTTATTACATATAAGAGCATCTTCTGAGTATATGCCCAGGAGTGTTATAGCTGGGTCTGCAGGTCTATGTCTAATTTTCTGAGGAACCATCAAACTGATTTCCACAGTCGTTTTACCAGCTTGCAATCCCACAAACATTGGAGAAGTGTTCCTCTTTCCCCATATCCTCTCCAGCATCTGCTGTCCCCTGAGTTTTTCATCTTAGCCATTCTGACCAGTGTAAGGTGGAATCTCAGAGTTTCCTCAGGTGAGAATTCCCTGTTTCGCTCTGTACCACATTTTTAATAGGGTTCTTGAGTTTTTTGTATATATTGGATATAAGCCCTCTGTGAGAAGTAGGGTTGTTAAAGATCTTTTCCCAATTTGTTGGTTGCCGTTTTGTCCTATTGACTGTGTCCTTTGCCTTACAGAAGCTTTGCAGTTTTATGAGGTCCCATTTGTCAATTCTTGTTCTTAGAGCATAAGCCATTGGTGTTCTGTTGAGGAACTTTTCCCCTGTGCCCACGTGTTCAGGATTCGTCNCCTCCTCTGGCCTGAAGACTCAACTCCCTGCCCCAAGCACACACATCCATGCATCAATGCATATAATTAAGAATAAAGTTAAAAATTAAAAGTAAAGAAAATAAGACAGGCAACTGTGAGTACAGAATGCATAGGAAGTGCATGTGTGTGTACTGCTTTTGTCACTATGGGTTTGTGCATACCAAGTCACACATTTAGGATTGTACTGTCACCTTTTTGTCTCATTTGTCTGCTTTCGAAATCTGTCCTCCACCCATGCCACAATATGTAAACATGCTGCGTGAATAGAACTTTCTTACCTGAAGTTTGGCAAGGAGTGTCTTATCCACAAGGAAGACATATTTGTCCTCACTTGCCTTGTTGTATTCTTTCATGGCAAACCAGACACACTGCTTCACATTGGCATTGGAGATATTAATGTATCCAAAGTAGCTGTGTGCCTTCACTTCATTCTTGGACTGGTCCACACCAACTGCCAGGGCCACTGGAAGGATGAAGAGGATCAAGGGGAGCCACAAGGGTTTTGTCATGGTCCCTCAGTCAAAAGGTACAAGAGATGTCCTTCACGTCTCCTTGGGGCTCGAGCTATGGTGGAGCAGCCAGGGCTGCCTCTGTAGGTCTGTCAAACTAAACAACAGAGAAAAGTTCTCTAAAGATTGTGTGTAGGTCCAAGGGGATAACTCAGAGGGTTAAGACACTTGCTGCTGAATGTGGRGACTTGAATTCAGTACCTGGGACCCACAGGTTGGAAGAAGAAAAGCAACTTCTGCAAGCTGTCTTCTGACCTCCACAAGTGTGCTTTGATGTGTGTGATGCACACACAAGACACACACACACACACACACACACACACACCCCACATCCTCATACAAACGATATACAAAATGTGTATTTACTTAGAAACAGCAGAGCCTTGCAAGGGGAAAATGTATTCCCTAAGATCACATTCAAGGAAACTGAGATAAGACATGTTTAAAGTTAAAATAAGGAGGATTCTATGAGACTTTTGAGATGAAGCTGCAGCTGCAAGAATCAGTAATGAAGGTGGCATCAGTCCAAGGTTAAATACACATTAGTGGGTAGCTGTCCTTGCAGGTTTATCTTCTGTGGAAGGTTGAATGGCCTTTGTACAAGATTATGGTCCTTGGAGAGTCTTTGAGAACTGTTTTTGTTCTCTAGGCACATAGCACAAGGTCAGTCTCAGCATCAGAGCCTCTAGCTTTATGTTTCATTTATGTATCTGGTTAAGGCACAACAAAACCCATTTGATTCTGATACATTTTRCAGTTCAAGGATCTTACAACAACCCACCTTCTCAGTATCAGCATAGCTGGGTTCAAGACATAACTCTTTGGGACACCCATAAGAGCCACCTCACTCCTTGTCTAAAAGCACCCTATCAGTAGCACCCCAAAATGCCACAGGCATTTGCCTCCTGCCTCCCATTCATCTGGAGAAACATCCCTCTAGGAAGACCCTGGTGTGTTTCTAGACCCAGGTGGTCCATGCCTGKTACTCTCTACTCTGCCCTCTAAAKGAGAACTGTAATTGATAGTTTACCCCCAGAGTCTACCTTTCTGTGACTCTCCAACCTGCTCGATCTGCTCGGCTCCTTCCTCACTCTGGCCACCCCAGCTCGTGGTTCTTCTGGGTCTCCGGCACTCTCAGCTCACACTTATGCCCTGGTCAGGCAGTTAGGTAAGTCCTGACCTAGAAGCCCAGGCTCTACGGAGAAGCAAAGCTTTGTGATGCAATATAGCACATATGACCACGCCTCATAGCAGCACCCTTCATCTTCTGGCCTCTAGCCTTTGTGTCCAAGATGTTCAGAGGGCTGGAGACAACATGCAAGCACCTTCTACTTGGGGAATTCATGTGCCTACTTGTGTCTACCTCACTCTACCAAACACCTGTCCCCTGGCCTCCTGTGCTTAGGTCATCAGCTTCTCCCTCTATTGTTCTACCAGATCTGAACCCAAGAGGGCAGAGGCAGGCTGCACATGTGTGACATTGTAGATGTCCAAAATTTATCTCTAGTAAATTCCTGGGGGTGATTATTCACCCCCAGGTGCAAAGATTAATATTATTGTGACCATAGAGTATAGATAGGTTGTAAAACACTGGAGTATATACACCAGACKCTATTTAAACACTCTAACACTGGGTTACTTGATGAGTTCCCATTCTCTGCTGTAGCCARCAGTAATGTAGTAAATGCTTCTCTAGTATCTGTGAGAAATCAAGCAAAGAACTAGGTAGGGAATTGTTTATAACAGCTGCAGAGAAATGTACATTTACTATTCATTGCCAAGTCTCTAGCCACTAAGAACACATTCATGGTCTTTCTAATGTTACCCCAAACTTAAAAAAAATATGTTGGGCCGGAGAACTCTCTAATGTTAAGAGTACTTGTTGCCCTTCCTGAATGCCCAGGTTAAAGTCCCGGCACCCATGTGGTAACTCACAACTGTAACACTCACCCCAGGAGATCTGACACTATCTTCAGATTTTGTCAGGCACCAAGTACACAGGTGGTACAGAGACATACATGCAGGCAAAATACTCAAACATGTAAAATAATAAAATAAATACATCTTTAATCAATCACAGAACTTGGGGGAATCTTGGTGTGACAGGCTTCATTTTACCAGTAAAATCAGCGGACCTGGAAGTAGAGTCAGAAAATGAGTGGTTTTTATATTTCACCAGTGGTGCCAATGCGCTGCCAACTTCGAGAACTGGTAAAGTGTACCTTATATGCACCTAATTTTGGGGGTGTTGATATGAGGCCAAAGCCCTGCAGACCTGAGCCAGGCCAGATCACATTTTGAGCAGGGAGATAGGGAGTCGTGTCAGTCCTCAGCCTCTTCCCTTCAGCCTACTTATACTTTCTCAGTTCCCTAGGACAGTTTCTGACTTGATTTCTTCTCTTTGTATGATTCCCAAGGATGGGCATGTTGTGCAAGGCATACCTTCTGCTGCTAATGTCTCAATCATTTTAGGATTTTCTTAGTATAGTCTTTGTTTTTTATAAATTAATGTCAAGAACCCATGGAGGAATTAATAGAATAATTAATGTTTCATTTTAAATATGCAGAGTAAATCTGTTGTCCAGAATACTTTCCATCTTAGTAATTTATCCATCTTACTAATTTTTGTCAGTATTTTCCCCTAGAACTTTAATTTTTCAAAAATAATACTTAAGTTATTTTTCAAATATTTTATCATGCATACCATGTATTTTGATATTATCCATCCCCA